>ML099119.1:15664-49301 GCA_003697995.1 Taxidea taxus jeffersonii
CCGCCGCCCGCCCGCCGCCCGGCTCCCGCGGCGACACGCCACGGCCGCTGGGGGGAGACAGCGGCGCGCGGCGGGCCGGCCGGGCGCGGGGTGCGGAGTGGCGGCGCGGGGCCGAGCGGCCGCAGAAGCCGGGCGAGGCCGGGGAGCCGCGGGAGCAGCGGCACGCGCGCACTCACGGGGCTCGCGGAGGCCCAGGGCCCTCCCGCCCGGGACCCGGGCTCGCCGCGGCCCCCGGCCCGAGCTTCCGACCTGGCTTCACCTCCTTAGAGCAATCCGGAGGGGAAGGGGTGTCGGGAAAGGTGGGAAGCGCCTGTTCACTGCTTCCCTGGGACCAGATGGAGCCCGGGAAGCCACACAGCAGACCCGGGCCGGCGGAGGCCCGAGACCCGGGACAAGCAGCGGGGACGCTTTCCGAAAGACTGATCGAGTAATCAGGGCCTGGCCGGGAGGATGCGGGCAGCGTGCCCGCCGCAGAGCCCCTCGAGAATAGCCCCCTCGAGCCACGACTTTAAAGGGTGAACGTTGCGCGAAAGCACCCCCTCCAGTCCGGCTCCGCTCCTGCCCAACACGCCGCTGGGTCCCTGCGTTCAGAAAAGGGAAGGAGGGGACCGCAGAGCATTGCCTTTCGAGTCTTTTCCAAAACTGCCCGGGGAAACGCATCCAGCGCGGGCGCCGGCGGGTGCTCAAGGCGCAGGATCGACCCCTCTGCGCTCCCCCCGCCCCGCCCAGGGAGTCCCCGGTGCCCGCAGCTGACAAGGAGATCGCCCGCGGAAGGCGAGGGGATCCTTCTCCAACCTGGACGCTTCCACCCCTCTTCTCCCTTTCTGCCTTTAACCCATTGAAACTTATTTTTAATCTGGTGAAATTTCAAGCAAAAGCTTGTTCAGTGCTCCAGAAACTGGGACGACCCAAGGACCGGCGAAGCTCAGAGGTTTTCAGGGAGCACGCTGCCACTCACGCTCCAGGGTGTGTGGCGGGACGGCGCACCGGCGGGAGGCGCGTCCACCTCCTTGAAATACTGGAGAAATTACCCCTGAAACCTCAATAGCTAAGAACTGTTTTCGACTTGGGGAGTCCCTGAGTTCATCAGCAGAACCTGTTCATTCTGGCGCCACCATTTTTTTTAAAGCCTCTTTATTATTTTCACTTTTTCTAAGTTATTAAATATTTTCATGGCGAAAAATAACTCTTCAGGTCACTGCGAGGACTAGTAGAGACGGAATGGGTCTGGAGCTAGGTTTTCTGGGGTTGCCTACATGGGAAAAGAGGTGTTAGCATAATCCTCTCCGGTGTGGGGCTGTGATCCAGGCACCTGCACCCCGAGGCATGGTCCCTGGAGAGAGGACTGTATACAAAGGTGCATATGTTGGAGGCTGTGTTCGGGTGAGCAGGCCTCGAGCAGTGCTGGGGTCCAGGCAGGACCAGGGGTGGTGATCCAATTTCTGCTGCAAGTGACTGCAGGTCTATTTGTCTAGGTCTCATGGGGTTTTCTGGCAACCTCGTTGTCCAGCGCTGTTTTGCAAGGATAGGTTGGAAAGGAAGGTGATGATGTCTGCCTGTATAGTGCTGTGAATTCATTTAACCCGCAGGAAGAGGGGTGTGTGGTGGATGGTGACATTGGGGGGGTATGGGCAGGCATCGCACGTTTTCTCATTGTATGGCCTCAGAAGCCCTCTTGGGTTTTATCCGAGCCATTGTACTGATGAAGAAACCGTTCGAAGGAGGCTCAGCAACTGGCCCAGCTCAGCCTTGTGCTGCGACCTACACCCTGGTCCCCTGCCTCTCAGCTTTGTAGTCTGGGTTGACCAGCTGTTCCTGACCACACAGTGCACAGCCACAACGCGGACTGGGTGAGGTACCAGCGCCAGCCCCTGGCGGGTAAGAAAACCCCCACCAGGATGGCTGTGACTGTCATCACCAATGTCAGCTGAACTTGGGTGAGTGAGGCCTGGGAAACATTTGTGGCAGCGACAGTGGCCATTTCTACCTGAAGCCAGCAGGTCATCCAGTGTGATTTGGGAATGGCGTAGCTGAAATCCCAGATAGTTATCATAAAACATTTATGTTTGAATGAGATTATTACTAGAGTGGTCACATAGTTTATTATCTGAATGTACATACTTCTTGAGAGTGAAATGCTGGCCAAAGCAGGACAGCCCAATACCCAAGATGGTAGCCTTCTTACTTCGCGTCTATCCATCATGCTTATAGAATCTCCATCAACTCTCGAAAGGACTAGAGCCAAATGTTAGTGAAAAAATGGAAAAAACCTACATTTACAACAAGAGGGGAAGCAGCAAGTAAATTTTACCTAATCTACTTGAGGGTGTATTATGCAGCAATCACATTATAGTTAGGAGGATTATATAGCAAAATGAAAATATTTATGATCTCCATAATAATTTCAAGTGAGAAAGCAGAGCAAAATTATATCCACACTGTAGGTACAACAACCTAAAACTATGCATAGGACAAAACAGGAGTTGGAGAAAAATTTACATGGTAACAATTATGACAGATCCAAACATTTGCTTCTGTGACAGCATGGTAGGGAGGTGCAGGGGTGGGAGGAGAACCTGTACGGTTTGTAAATCTCCCTCACTCTCTTATCCCAGAAAATTCTAGAAAGTTCTACCACGCCAGAGAAATGTATAGATGAATGGATACCTACTCAGCCCAGTAATTGTGTAGAGGTTACCTTTTGTTGATATAGCTATTTTTTTTATTTGATTCTCAAATATTCTGAAAAAGAATATATTGCAGTTATAATGAAAATTTGTTAACAAATTTAAAAAATTAGCTTATGGGATAAGTTTACATTGAGCAGACAGATTGAGAGCATTTAGTTAACTAAAATAATCTCTAAGGCAGTTGTGAGTCTCTTGCTTCTCTGTTCTCAAGTAGTGATGGGTGGGGAAGGGGACACTTCCGGAATGTCTGCAGAAAGAACCTTGCCAATCTACCATAGAAGGAAGGGAAGGAGGAACGGAAGCTAGTTGTCTTGGTCACTGATCTTCTGGGAACTGCATTGTCCCTGCCAATGACTCTCCCATGAGCATTTGAATCAATGGTCCAAGGGGCCAGCTTTCTCCAGTCGCAGTTTTTCTAAAGATATGCCCAAATGGGATTTTCTCCTTTATTTTTGGCCTCAGAGGACTACACTCCAGGTTGTCTATTTCTTCTTGAGCTCCAACGCTGAAATCACAAAGGCATCAGCCAGACCACCTCTAAACACCTGCCCCCAATGCGCACACACTGTTCATTCCCTCAGGCGGAGGTTCTAAGATTACTATCAAAACTCAAAACCGTTTCCTGCCAGAAGAACTCACTGCAAGGCAGCATACGGTGGGTCTCTGATGTCAGCAGCTCACATGACAATTTATGCCGCTCACTTATAGATCATCAAAGCTAGTCCTTAGACGCACTTGCTGCATCGCAAGTGCCATCCCAACCGCTAACATGTGTTCACTTGATTTCATTACGTCGGTACCTACTAAGCAGGTGCTGTATTTATTTCCCATCTATAGATGAGTAAATCGAGAGATGCTGAGGTCTCAGCCAATCTAATGTAACAGCAGAACGTTGGGTTAGAAGATAAAGGCCCAATGAGGGTTTCTTCTGGTGAGTGGGCAGACTCACTTCAGAGGCCCTAACGGCTCCGGGCCAGGGCAGGAGGCCTTTGGAGCCCAGGGCTGGTGGTTCCATATAGACGCTCCTACCCCAGCTAGAGCAGGAGGAGCTCCCTTGACGTGGTTCAGGTGTCATTCAGGCCATGTAGCCTCCAAAACAAAAACAAATTCCTGACCATCCTGGAGCTTCTTTGGGTGACATCTATACATTCCTTTTTGGGTTATAAAGTCTACAGTCGGTAAGCAAGAACTCTCGACTTCTATACCTGGGATCCAAAGGTGACGGCCCGGGCTTGGAGTGGTGTCCCCACACAGCACGTGTTCTGTGAGCGAGCTTCACGATTCGCTCTCCCTCACTCTTAACTCACGGGGCCCTCGCGCTGCTCTTAGTTTTCAAAACTTTTCTTCAGGGACCAACCCACCTTGCCGTTTTTCCATCCAAACCTAACTCAGGATGGTACCTGGGTTTTATGTCCTTGCCAACTTGGATCGATGAGTAGAAACTGCGGTGCTGTGATGAGGGCTAGCGTCGGGCTTGGAGAACTTGGCCATCAGTTACGGTTGTCTGCCGTAAGTGCCCACTGGGCGGCCTTCTGAGTACCAGGCTGTCTGACTTAACTTCAAGAATTCTGGACGAAAAAGCCTTGGTTAAACGAATCATATGAAATTTTAAGTAATGCGTAGTTCCCTAGGAGGACTGATGATTTAAAGGAGTGGGTCTTGCATTAGTTAGAGCACTGGTTAAGTTGCTTTAACAAGAACTAATCCGGAGGCTTAAATAAGAAGTTAATTTCTCTCGTATGTAATGGGACAGACAGGGCAGTTGCCACACGACTTTCTTGGTGGCTTCAATTGCTGTCTTCTCCTGGTTCTGGAAATGACTGTCCTTAAATGCCCTGGAGGTTAGATACACCACCTTTACTCGTACTCATGCCACACCTGGCTCCAAGGACGCTTGGGAGGAGCAGTCTTGCCCTGGACAGCAGGTGCCAGCTCCCACTCACTAGAAGGAAACAGGGAGATCTGGACCCTGGGAGTCACTTAGGAGTCCCCACACATGTACTTTACTTGTAAAGTTCTTAAAGCTCAGTTTAGGAGAGTGGAACTGTAGAACGAAGGGTTTTGGAACATGCATGCAGGCAATCTTTGTTTAGCATCTCCTCTGACCTGCCCCCAAGCCATTCCCCACTCTGCCCTTTGGATTGGGACACAGGTTTCTGCCAGTACAAATTAACGTCATCCTGCAATTCCTTTGGAATATAAGATCTCTCCTCTTGGATCCAACATGGCACGTGTCCCCTCAGGGTGAGCCGGGCTCCGGGGTGGTGGCAATGAAAAGTGGTGGGTAAGTGTCCAGGACAATAGGCCCCCCACTTACAAGTCAACTTCCTTGGGCAAGATTGTTATGTGTCTTCAGGCACAGGGAGGCTAGTGTCCTCAACCAGGCAAGGAGAAATTACTTCTTGGGCAAGGGACACTCAAAGGATGCTAGGGTCGTAGGTTCTCAGAGCTTTCTGAGTCAACCCAATGGACACATTTCAGTTGTCAGGGAGCTACTTTCCCCAACTGATGCCCTAATTCTGGCATCAGAGGGTTGGCAAGGCTGTGAATTCAAAGAAATATTTAATTCTGCAACTCCAAGAATCAGAATTGGGTATTGATTTTCAGCTGTGCCAGTCCTGCAGCTGTAAGAGTCAGGATAGCTTTTGGGGCGCCCACGGAGCATCCTGCTGGCTCTGACTCTACTTGAGCTCTGAGTTCCCATCCTGAGGCTTGCTGTTTTCCTCCTGTAAGCTGTCCCATCGGACGCAGCCCTCTTGAGTCCCCCCAATGGCGTCTGCATTCCTGCCCCGGTCAATCGCCAAGGGCACAGCTACTTGCTGCCCTGCTCCGTGTGTCCTTCATCTCAGGCCACAGAGGGTGTGGCCACAGAGTGGTGATGCTGCTGCTTTACATACTGACCTCAGCGTGGAGCCCTTCACCGGGTTCAAGCTCAGTGCTGTTTGGGAGTCTGCCCAGTGCTGGAACCTGCTCCTGGTCCTCAGCCCCGTGTTAATCGGGGTCTGATGAGGAACACAGAAACACGCTGTGTTCCCATGCAAGAGAGTCAACCCAGGTAGCTGGTGACAAGGGTGCTGAATGCTTGAGAAACAATAGAAGAAAGGGAGTGCCAAAGGAGCCAAAGGAAAAAGAGGTGTTACCCTAAGGTGTTAACCACTCACATCCGGAAGCAGGAGCATGGGGGCCACAGGTGAAGCCACTGTGGGAGCTGGAAGGGCAGCCGGTGCACCGCCCCAGGGCCCCCTGAGTCCATAGCCGCTTGGCCTCTGCCATCACTGGTGCATCCTCGGGGAGCCAGCCCCATGTCACAATGCCTTCGTTCATTTGGGACCTTGGAGAGTCAGGTGGTTCAGTGCCACAGTGGTCAGGGTGCGTGGCTTCCCTGGAGGGGCCGGGGAGAACCATCACTGTGCCAATCTCTGCATGGCTCCTTCTGGGCTATGCTGAGCTTTTGGGGCAGAGAGGAAAGGGTCTGAGCCAGCTTTTGTAATTACGGAATACAGACTTTCCCTGGCAGTTGAAGAAAAGCTTGAGTGATGAAATGAGTCATGAATTCTTCTCTGAAGAAGAAACCTGCTTGGTGGTAAAGAGATTTCCAGAGATAATCATCTCATTTTTCCTGTCCTTTTCATCTTTGCTTGAGGCAAGGCAGCTACTTTCTGGTTGTGTGGCAGTGTGAAATGACAGCTGATATTGTGTGTCAAGGTGGCATCTCTATTCAATGTTACCTTAAATATTCGGTCTAAATATAGGTTGGGATATGGTACCCTGAGAAAGGCGTCAGTTCTGCTTCCTGGCACAGCTGAGGGGTGGTGAGTGAAATATTAGAATCAGCTGAAACTGAGAACATGTATTATATGTGTCTTATGCATTTTCAGAGCATTAGAACGTAATGGGATCTTTTGAACCTCTTTGCTGTTTATCTTACCAGCAGTGTAAGACAGCAAACGTCTTCTTGCCTCATGTCAGCTTTGAAAAATACAATTAAAAATAAACCTTGCATATTTCATGCTCAGAAATAGCATCTTATTTTAAAAGTTATTTTAAATAGAGGATTGATTTACATACAATGAAGTGCATGGATCTTAACTGCACATCCCAGTGGATTTTGAAAAATGCAGGCACCTGTGTAACTTGTACCCAATCAAGATATGGACTAGTCCCGTCACTCCAGAAAGTTCCTTCCTGGTCCAGCCCACCCCACCCTCACCCCTCCCTCCACCGGAAGCATGCTCTGCTGTGACTTTTATCGCCATAAAGTGGTTCATCCATGTTGTGTGTGTGTCGGTAGTTCATTTTTATTGGAGAGCAGAATCCATTGCATGAGCATCCTGTGATCTGCTCCTCTGCCTTCCTTCGGAAGGACATTTGGATTCTTGCAGTCTTGAATGTGGTGCATAGAGCGTCAATGCGCACTCACGGGCAGGTCTTCTGGGACGTATGTCTTCACTTCTCTCTGGTCTGTGATGAGGCGTGGCAGGACTGTGTCAAAGGCTAGGCATGTGTTTAACTTTACAAGAATCTTCTAGATGCTTTTCCTAGTTGACTGTACCAGTTAACACTCCCACCAGCATAACTGCCATGAAACAAGCAACACGCTCATCTGCGGACAAGAAGTTTGGAGGAGCCCTCGGAAGACAATGGCAGATTGGAGCAGATTGTCAGAGAATGGAAAATCCACGGCACAGAAGCTCTTCTACAAAGCTTGGAGCCATTTCAGGGTGAGTGGAGATGGAGAACAAGAAGGGGCTCCCGAGAGTCTCCAAGGAGATCCTGGCTGTGTCCGCAACAGCACTGGAAGATGGTCCCAGACTTTGGAGAACGTGTGGTGGAGCTAGAGACCCCAGGATGAGGGGGAGGTCGCTCCCCTGGGTGACCAATACCAGTTCATTCCTTCTGGAAGGATACCCCTCACCCCCAACGGTGGGAGACAAGAAACTCAGATTCAGCCTCCCTCAGGACTCGGGCAGGAATCCCCAAGCAATCACAGATTCAAAGGGAATAAAACTCCACCAAACGTTTGAGAAAAAGCGACTCTAAACAAAGAAGGGACATCTGAAGCAATGCTAAAAGCGCAAACCCAGATATTTTAATATAGCCAGTGACTATCCTCAAGAGCAGTGTGAGATAAAATTTGGTGTGCTGTCTCCCAGTGGGTAGCATTTCTGAACTTGCTCTTACGGAGGGATTGGGTGTGTGTGCATACGGGTTAATCCAGGAATGCGTACTCAAGTAGAAAAGCCGGTGTCCTGAGCACAGCAGTCCCCGCCCATGATGCTGCCTCTCCAGAAACATGTTTCTCAGCTTCCCTTTGTGTCGAAACCCAGGCGCTACAGGAAGGGAGGAGCAAGAGTGTCTCCCGAGTCGTCATTTCATGGTGGCCGTTGTAGCACTGATTCCTGCCCCCCACCTATCCTGTAAGCCGGGATTGATTCTCCGCGGGGCTCCGTGGGGGGCCAGCCTCAGCGAGCTCCCGCATTGCCCGGAGCCACATGACCCCACAAACTGTAGGGCCACGGGCGGAGACACGCCACTGGTTACCCCATACCCGGATGAGTGGATGAGTCATGGCTGCCGTTTTACAGCCGGGGCCAAGGCCATGCCACAGGGTCACTGAGCTCAGATCTTTTCCTGGAGTCCCTGGCGGGGGCTTAGGGAAGGGTTGTGTCTGTGCTGTGTGACAAGAGTCCCCGACAGACAGACAGACAAATCAGCTGAGCGGGCAGCTCTGGCATGGAAGTCTTTCAAACGCACAGAGAGGGCCGGAAGGGGAGGGCGACACACTCAAGTCTAGCTTAATTGAGAGTAAGTGTGAACGAGGGGAAAAGGGATGGGACAAGTCAGTGTCCAACATCATGACGATTTCGACGGAATGCAGAGGCCGTAATTAAGGCGTAAGGCTGTTGCCGTCCCGTCGTGATTCTAGAATCCCACGGTATCCCAAAGTGCAAGAGTGTTTAACTGGATGAAAGCAAGATATTCGGGAAATGATGCTGGTGGTTTGAGCCTTCAAATATTGATTTCAGGAGCAAGCGGTATTTTTGGATCTCTGCTGACTCTGAATTGCCTCTATACCACTAAACCCACGTTTGGGTTTCGTTTTGTCCTTTAGCTTGTCAGAAATGTAAATTTTAATGATAAACATTTCTGCAAGAAATGTACGTGTTTGGGACAGATGGGTTATGTGGGTGGGCTGTTACATACACAGGCACCATGACAGAAGAATCTATAGTAATTCATTAGAAGCAAGTGGACCTTTTAAAAATGTCTCCGATGTCCCATCATCCTGTTTGCAAGGGTGGTGTATTTTGGTGCACGATGATATTGCGATGACCCTTTTCTCTTTGCCCCGGACTTGCATCTGTCTGTTGAAACCGGCTCTCTGAGTCAACAAACCAGAGAAGGCCGGGCTGCTTGTTGCTCTGTGGGCGAGCAAGCCAGGACAGCGGGGCTTCCCCTTGTGGCATGGGCGCAGCTTCCCGTGGGACTCCCTGATGCCTGATGCTGCCCCTGCTGCTCTAGGTGGCCTTCCTCCCCTTCCAGCACCTTTGTTTGGGCCTGGATGGCTCAGGGGCAGCAGTCACCCCTTCCTGCCCTGAGGGTGGGTGACTGGTGAGTGAACATCCGGGCCAAATTGGCATTTAACTCTGAAAGCGTTCAAGACCTTCAAAATAGCGCTCACCCTTTCTTCGTGCCCGCCGGGGCGCTATTTGCTCACTATTGTCCTGTCCTCCTTTGGTCTGGTCTAGGCTCGTCTTTAATTTTTCAGAAAATGCTAACTTGGCTTCACTTCTGTCTAATAAGCTTTGACCTAGCGTCAAAATCCTGTCCTACATCGTCCTCCACTAACGAAAGTTTACCCCTTCTCTCCGTCACAAAATATTTGTCTCCATGAAACACGTTACAGGCAGGAAAGCATTATTCTGGGCTATGGCTGGAGCGCTCGATGCGAAGCCATCTTTTAAAGAAAGGGAATGACCTTCTAAGTCTTTGGAAGTAACCAATACTTGGCTGTTCCAAAAACGGCTGGAACTCCTCCTCCACCTCCCACTGGGATGTGGCCAAACCTGGAGGCCACTTTCATCCCAACCTGCCCGGCCTGCCGCCTGCAGAACGGTCCAAGGCTTTCTTGCTGCCCTTCGCACTCACGAGTGGGGGATGGGAGAGGCTAACACCAGCTCCCCCCGAAACCATCGCTCTGCAGCCTCATCTTTTCTGAGAGTATGTTCTATTTTCCTAGCACTGCCTCTTCATCTAGGCAGCAATATGTTTCTTGAAAAGAGATTTTATTCCGAGTTAGCCTCTGCAGAATAAAGAATTAGGCAATTTGAAAAGATAGATATTGCTTCCTGCAAACAGATAACTTAAACAGATAAGCCACGAGTGGTGCACACACACGCACACACGCACACACATGCACACACACGCACACGCGCACACACACGCGCACACACACGCACACACATGCACACACACGTTTAAAAAGCAATTACCATCTGCCTGATAGAGAAGAATGACTCTGTGGGAATTGAGGTTTATTGTGTAGCTTTATAATTAGGATGCCTCTGAATAGAATAATATCCTTATCAGAATTCATGAACAACGCCTTCTAATATTTTCCTTTTGTTTTCAAACTCATTATATAAACACCATTTTGGTTTTTGGAAGGACGAATTTAGAATGTTGTCCTGAAGGGCAGAGCATTCTTTTGCCAATGTATTTATATTTTTTGAGAGTCAGAGGAAACACTGACACGGAGGTATGGATCCTTCTTGAATGGCCTCAGCCATTTTACTCTAGGGAAATGTGTGCGTTGAACTGCCTGCCTAGTCCGAGCACCGGGGCCGGGTGTGGGCTACCTGAGAAGCAGGTGGGCTCCAGCCCTCCTGTTCACCCCACAGCCCCCAGGGCTCCCCTCGCCGGCCTTGCCCTGTCTCCCCGCCGCCCCCTCGCTCCTCTGCCCCCTTTCTGTTCTCTCTGCTGGATAATGATCCCTCCTTCACCCTGAGGGGCTCACTCCCCGTGAGACACCCTTAGCTCACCTTCCTCAGTTTACCTGTGGTCCCCTGGAGTACGGGTTACTTGGGTTATTCAGCCACACATCCATGAGTTTGAGTCGGGTGAGGGGAGTGCTATGTCCCTGCGCGGCCCAAGACACACATTCGCAGATCTCCCCTGTTAATGGGCTGAACTGTGTCCTCCCCACCTTCCAAATCTACATCGTGAAGTCCTGGCCCCCCAGGACTTCAGACTCTGTATGGGGACCGGGGGCCTTTGTGGTAGGAATTATGGCAAAATGAGGTCATTCGTGAGCCTCTGAGCGAGGACAACTGGTGTCCCCATGAGAAGAGATTAGGCCACAGACCACACCCACGGAGTGGGGAGCGTGGGAAGCCACAGGGAGAAGCTGGCCATCTTGGGGCCCAAGGGAGAAGCCTCAGAGGAAACCAGCCCTGTCTGTGGCCAGGGTTGATCTTGGATTTCTGTCCTCCAGAACTGTGAGGGGATGGCGCTTTGCTCTGGGAGTCCCAGTAAACCAGCACACCCTGCTGAAGGAGTCGCCCTTCTGCGTTTGTGCAGAATGTGGGGAGACGTGTTTGCGTATGGATTCCACGTCTGCTCTAGACGCTGTGGCTTCCGTTCTCCACCTCCTCTCCGGCTAGTTTGGGAAGCACCGTGTTGTCAAGGCCCACTTTGAAGTCTGCTGGAGCACAGAATGTGGTTGTCCTTGGGACACTGTTGTGTGCAGGGAAAAGGCACCCAGTGGCCTTGGAAACTTTAGGGTAAGGGACGATTTCCTGGGCCATCATTCTACCCTTGGTCCTCACCATCCTTCAGACAGACAGATACACACACTGAACTTCTGTTCCCAGGGGGCTCACTTGCTTTTTGCTTTGTTGGTACCCCTGGGGCTTCCCCTTGCTTATCCCAGGATGCAGTGCTGGGACTCTCGGTGGAAGCAGGTGGGACCTGGGCCAGAGGGGGCAGGAGAGGAACCTGAGCCCTACCGCTCTGCCTTCACGCCTCTGTCGGAAAGCACATCCCTTTAAGGGATGGCTTGGCTTTTTCTTTTCCCCAAGTGAGTTACGAACTGCCCCTGACCAGGGACCTCACGTTCTCTTCTGGACCTCTCAACACCCAGCAGAGCCCCTGGACCCTAGAGGCTCACCACGGGCCGAGGGATTGTGCTGATGGGGGCTGTGTCCTTAGTGGAGGGTGTGACAGGCAGAGAGGACTCTCCCACCCCTCCCCACCCCTTCCCTCTGCTTCTCTCCTCCCCACTGCCCTCCCCTGCCTTCCCAATGCACCCAGCGAGATAAAAAGGGTTTTCTCTCCCCTGCCCCCTCACACTGGTATTGAAGGGTAAAAGAGTTAGGCCCCCAGGGCTCTGTAAGGGAAAGAAGGGGGCAGAGGGGCATGGCCAGAGGTGGCCTAGCTGAGCTGAGCCTGGCCCCTGTTGGGTGGGGGGGAGAGGCTGGCACCTGTGAGGCTCTTTGCTCCCCCTGCCCCCAGCTGGATGAGCCCCGAGGACACATCTAGTCCAACCCTGGATTTCGGAGACAGGCTCCCAGCAGCGCCTCTTGGAAAGGCTTCAGGGACAGGAACAAAAGCAGTCCCGTGGGCCTCTGGTTAGCTGTTCCTGAGCCTAGGGCTGCATCAGGTTTGGCCAGGACCTGCATTCTCCCACACATCTCCGCCGACCCTCCAGCCTGGGAACCTCTCCAAGCGAATGCAGAAGCCACCGAGGAGCCAGCTCTGGCATGGAACCCAAGTGGGCTATTTTTAAAAGTAATACACGAAAGCCGTGGCTGGGACCTAGACGCAGTCCGCGTGCAGAGCAGAGACTGTGAGCCGCCTCCTGATGACACGCAAACGTCACAAAGTCTGAGGTCATGAGGACAGGTGAAATCTCCTTATTTAAAGGTTGCAGACTTGCTGAGTTTTATAAAACAGTAACATTTAAAAATATTCAGATTTGGGACTTATATTCATATATCCAGATTTGAAAATTGTGTTAAAATAGAAATACGTGAGTACAGAAATCTGGAAACTATGCCTGAATATATCACCCTGTCTTCAAGGAGATTTCCCTGAACTGGCGGTTGAAATGTGTTTGTGTATTCTTAAGTGTAACTTCCCCCAGTCCTGTCACTTCCTGAGCCAGGTCCTTCCACCATTTCCTCTGCCCTCCTCCTCCCTACCCTCCCTTGCCTCTTCCTTCCTTCCTCCCCTCCTTCCTCCCTCCCTTCCTTCCTCCCTCCCTTCCTTCCTTCTTTCCTTCCTCCCTTCCTTCCTTCTTTCCTCCCTTCCTTCCTTCCTCTCTTCCTTCCTTCCTCCCTTCCTTCCTTCCTTCTTTCCTCCCTTCCTTCCTTCCTTCCTTCCTTCCTTCCTTCCTTCCTTCCTTCCTTCCTCTCTTCCTTCCTTCCTCCCTTCCTTCCTTCCTTCTTTCCTTCCTTCCTTCCTCCCCTCCTTCCTCCCTTCCTTCCTTCCTTCCTCCCTCCCTTCCTCCCTCCCTTCCTTCCTTCCTCCCCTCCTTCCTACCTCCCTTCATCTCTCTCTCTTACCTAAGAACATCAAACTTACAAATCAGCAAGCCTGGAAATATCCGCGGCCCATTCTGTTGAATGTTGTCTTTGACCACAGCACCAAGAATTCCAGATTAATTGACAAGCAGTTGTTGTTTGACTGTTGAGTGAGAGACCCGGAATTGGCCTAGTCTCAAGGAAGTTTCTAGAAGGATATGACAGTCCTTTCTAATGTCGATTTCAGAAACATGTAGCCAACAGCCTACTTTCCTGTACAAATGCCATTAATAATATTATTAGTACATTCATATAGCATCTTGGGAAGCTATATTTATTCTTAGCTCCGACTAGCTTTTGTGAGGATTGAATTCCGTATATCTGTTCATGACCATGTCAGGCTGTCCATACTTTCCTTAGCCTTAAACTAGCATCTTCCATGCTTTGGCAAGGCTTTTTGATTTGATAAGTAGAGGCTTTTTAGCGAGTAGCGTATTGGGTTGATTCTATGGACACCATCATAATTTGGGGCACATTATTTAACTTCTGGAAACTTAACTTTCCTTATAAATAAAAGCAAGGTAACAGCCTGCCTCCCAATGATTGCGTCGAGCATTCGATATACTAAATTCTCCCAAATTCCTGGCACATATTAGGCACTTAGGCAGTATTTGTGGCCGCTCCTTTAGTGATCTGAAGGACATGGATGACACTCATCTTCACCCCTATTTTCATTTCAGGTGTCTAAGCCTTCATTAATTCAACCCAGGGTTTTCTGACTTTGATATTATTAACTTTCTGGGCCAAATACCTCTTTGCTGTGGGGGTGCCATGTGCATTCTGGGTCTCCGAGGAACATCCTTGGTCTCCACCCACCAGTCTCCAGGAGCAGCCCTTGCCTCAGTTGTGAGGACTAAAGATGTCTCTGGATGTTGCCAGATGTCCCCTGGGGGCAAAATCACTCCAGCTTTGACTCCTGTTTTAACCTAAAAGGATTGAGTTTCTAGTTAGGGTCCTTCGAGCATATAGCGAGTCCAGAGAACCCTCCAGATGTCAGGACTGCAACTCCCCACCTTGTCTCTGTGTTCACCTATCTCAGCCCTAAGAAGGACGGGCACTCAGCACAGGAGAGACCCTGCCCAGAACTACTTTCTTAGAGACTTAGGGGAAAGCGCGTGCTTTTGAGGCTGTGACTATCCCTAAGGAAGCTAATTGGTGCTGGGAATTTACCAAATCCTTAATTCCTTTGACCATTTGATCATAAATTTGGTGAGTATTGAATTCTATATATTTACTTGTGACCACACGAGGCTGTTCTTTTAGTTTTAAAAGAAGCCTTAAAAGAAGTCTTTTCAGAGAAGTGTTGGAAGAATCTTATGAACTATAGTTATATCAAGCGTGTTAACTCTTTTATAGTTATTCTATATTAAAATGTCATTTTATCAAAACACAGTTCTCTCTATCAATAAATCCATCCATCCATCCATCCATCCATCCATCCATCCATCTGTCAAGGATCTTTAGGCGCAAGCTGTACAAATTGTGTCTTAATCAAGTTTAGAGAGACTTATGCATCTCCGATATGATATACTTCTAACTATTTTATATTTAGGTAATTACAAATATAAATACATTGTACAGAAGTATTATAATAAATTATGATTATTCTATAATAAATAGAATAAAATAATTACATTTAGTGCAGTTATACAATGTAATATATATATTACAATATTATTTATATATCATATGCTACATGCATATGTTGTCATAGATGACGTAATTAGAATAAGGTGCTCTAGGCATATGTTCCCCAGTAGAATGGCATTAGGCATTGCACTGGTACATGGTAGGAGGAAGGAACACATCATTCTTGTTCTCAAGGACATTTTAATTTGGTGGAGTACAGAATATGAATTAACATAGCACATTTTTAATAAAAAAAGAAGCCTAATGTAAGAACATTATTAAATATATTTTCTTGAGGAGTAAAAAGATGGATTAGTAACAAAAAGGCTGTTATTTTCTTTATGAAAACCTATTTCCCTCTGTTCTTTCAGTCAGTGATTTCACTGTTCTGTTTACCCACTTAGAAAATGCTTTCATCTCTGTGATTGGAGGTTTCTCTACATCCCACTCCTTGAAGAATCCGACACTGGTCGGTTTCACCTAACTTGTGCCTACTTTCCTTCATTACTTCTGTATTTCCAAGATTATTTCTTAACCTCCCGCTTTCTGGAGGGTTTTCCCCTACTGTGTAAAGGTTTGAGGCCAGTGGGTTCAGCTTGATCAGATGCTGGGGTTTTTACTTAATGAAGACACACCCAGTGTCACAGCTACCCCGGCAAACGGTTTCGCCGGACCCCCTTCGGCTCACCGGTCCTGCTTGCTCCCCAGTCGCACCGGCCGTGGCTTGTCTGCCATCCTCGTGGTGAATCTAATTCCGGAGTCAAATTACTCTCGGTTTACTTGAGTCAGACAGGTTTGCTGTTCGTCAGTTTTGCAAGTGTGAAAACCCTCGTTCGCTTTTCACACAGCGTTTCCCTTTCTTATCAAATGACAAGTCCCAGTGGATGAAAATGTAACGGGGAGTAGCCACCTTACATCCCTGGAACTAGCAGACACGTTTACAACTCTTCCTCTCAACCTGAGGAAGCCACAGAAGGTTTCGTTCCCTCCCTCCCCCTTCATTCATTCATTCATGGGACATTTGTCCAGTAGGGTTGACTGTGCTAGGACTTGTAATCGCAAGGAAGTAAGAAAGAATAGGACGGAATACTAGGACGACGGAGGTTTATACTCTCGTTCATCTCTGTTCAACCTGGCGACACACAGACTCATCTGGGTGGGGGTGTGGCTCTGTGTTGGGAAAATCGGAAACCCACTTCCCGAGGGAAAATTAAACAGAACCCCTTGGGTAATGCTCAGCCATGGGTGGTTGTCAATCTCTCCAGGTCACTGTGCAGCCAGGCTGGGCTTGCTGGCCTGGGCGGACAGGTGGCAGACAGCCACCCCTGTGCCGAGTGTCCCGGTTCAGGCGGAACACGCTGGCCTGGTCGAGGGGGCCCGGCCCCTGCCTGGGAGCTCAGAGAGCCACTCTTCCCAGCAGCAGGCATGAACTCATCACCCTCCTAAGGGGAAACCTTTCCACACAGCATGCCTGCTTGCCCTTCTGTTCAGGGGCCCATCCACGGTGGTGCTATGGACAGTGTCCAAGGTGGCCCATGTGGCTGAGTGGCTGTAGCAGAGTGTGGCCCAGTGTGGACAGTGCTCTCCTCCAGGGCCATATGCTGGCTCTTGTACCCCAAGGGTACCTTGCTGGGCACAAGGCAGGTTCTGAGGGAGAGCCGACCTGGGTCATTTGGCAGGATAATCTTGGGAAATGGAGGTACTGACGGAATCACCGAGAGTCACTCCTGGGCCAGACTCCGGGCTTGGTGGTAAGATAGCCATAGTCATCCTGGAGGGTGTCAGAGGCTCTTCTCCAGGACTCATGCACCTGGCGGGGACAGGCAGCGAGCTGACCACCACCGCCCCCGATCATAGACTCCAAACAGCAACTCCACTGAGAGCCAGGGCTGTGGGGTGGGTGGGTCCCTGTCACCCTGGAGAAGCCTGCTTAGATGCACAGCTAATCACAACTTCTTCCTCCTCTGTTTTGTTTCAATCCTCTGGATTGAAAGGCCGGGGCCACTAATGGCCATTATTACAGCAGATTGATGGGGAACACATCTGCTTTGTAAAATTCACCCTTTCTAGCTCCCAGGAGGATCCAACATAGTCCCGAGTGGGCGGTAGATGGCTGTGTGTCAGGGTTTCGTCTCTTTCCTCTTTGGCCTTCCAAGAGTGAGTGCTTAATTGTCTCACGGCCCATGCATGTAACCTCTCCCCCGTGAGGGCTTTTTGTAACGGAAGAAGCCGAGCCGGGCCGGTCAGCCGTAGTGCAGGGGGCTGCTGGAGGAGAGAGGAGACAGACGGCCGGTGGTGACACAAACACCCCTGGCTGGACCTGCCAGCCCAGCGCCCCTCACTGGTCCCAGAGCCCGCCCGGAGTCGAGGGCCTGGTGCCACCCCGCGCCATGGTCTGGCCCCCCACAGTGACCCCTCCACCTCTCGCTCCAGCTCCAGCCGCTCACGCCAAGCCCCCAGTCGCGGGCAAAACAGGAGGGCAAGCAGGGGTAGGCTTGTCGTCTGTCCCTCCCGGAACACTGAGGAGTTCATCCATTTCAGAGGAGTTTTGTTTGTTTGTTTTGTTTTTTTGGCCTAAAAGGAATTCGGTAAAATTTTGCCAGGATGAGTTTTAGGTAAACGGGCTGTGCCTCGCCGCCGCACCCCAGCCGGATGAATCTCAGCTCGGAAGATGGTTGGCGGAGGCGGCGGCTCGGGCTCCATGCTCCGGGCGTTGCTGGAGCAAAGCGCTGCCATCTGGGTGGTTGGAGGCAGCAGCTCCTGTTCTCTCCTGGCTCTGGGGGGCAGACACGTGGCACCAAGGTGTTGGCGGGGCTCCGAAGCTCCATCTTCCTTGCTTCCCCCGCTGCGGGACCCCCGAAGTCCAGGCACTCGAGGTTTGCAGCTACTCTGCTCTGAGCCCCTCCCGCATCCCCCGGGGGCCTCCCCGTGCCTGTCCTCCCACGGCATTCCCTGTTCTTCTAGGGAAACCGCTCTTCAGATTCGCAGCCTCCCCCGGGGCCTCCTGGAGCTCGGGCACACCTCTAAAGAGCCCATCCGCACATAAGGTCACGTCCACAAGTAGCAGGGGAAGGACGGCAATCTAAGGTTCTGACGGGGGCACAATGCAACCTGTAACAGAAGGTGAGAGAAAGTTAGCTAGAATGCTCGTAGGGAAGGCGTTGGACCCAATGAGATAGTGGGAAGGGGATGGGGCTGATGGTAAAGGCCATCCCGGGGGCCACGAGCAGACCCTGTATTGCATTAATTCACCGATGATCACAGGCCTCTGTCTGCCACGGCTGTCCCATGAAATACCATCCCGCTGCCGCGAGAGTGCTTTTCCGTTTGTTAATATGGCAGAAAGCCGTGGACATCGTTTAAATCGACGGAATACGTTATGTCACGAGTTGTAGGGCAAAGCACGCGGTCTGTCTTGCATAAGGAGTTTTCGCCAGACCGGGAGATGGACATGGGTCAAGGTGAGCAAGCCGAGAAGTGAGGAGGGAGGGTGACGACTTCATCAGGGGTTTTGACTCAGGCACATGCTTCTGAGTCAGGGAGTCAGGGTCCCGTGGGTCCTCGTTCATCTGAGGTTTGTGGGACGAGGCTCATTGCCCTCAAAGCTGTCTTCACCGAGGTGACAGAGTGAATACCCCCGTGTGGGCTGTGCAGGGTCACCGCCTGCTTCACAGACAAGAAATTCTGTCTTGAGAGAAAACAGAACACGAATAATCAGATAGAGGATCTCCAATCCCGTAACAACAGCACGCAGACAAAAATCACGACAAAGCCAAAGGGCTGGACTTGTCTCCTAAGTTGAAAATACAAAATCCTGCGGGAAGCAAGTTTCCCAATGACACGTTTGTGACACACCAGGGCTTTCTGGTTTTCTCTAGGGTAGTGGTAGAGCTCTTAGGTCCTTAGAAGAGCTACGATAATGCTGATCTTCAATAATTACAAGAATAAAGAGAGGTGACTGATGGCAGCAGGTTGGGCTAGGAAAGTGGCTTTTGGAACTGGTCTGACCTCCAGCACCCCACCGTGTAAGCAAATTGTTTAGACGTCCTACCTGGTACTTCCTACGAGCAGGAGAAAATCCAACCTGTGCCTGCTTGTGGAGTGGTTACATCTGAGGCTGGCACCGAGAATTTCGCTCCTCACTCATGACTTTAGCACCCCAAAAGCACTCCCCCCACCACCATTTCATCACACTGGAGGTTTAGGCTTCAATCTCCTGAGGTTGGGGGATGGACAAGAACATTCAGTCCACAGCATGAGGTCATTAAGGCGGCTCTAATCCGATATGACTGCTGTCTTCATAAAAGGGAGAAATCTGGATGCAGGGGCAGGCACGGAAGGATGGAGAAGATGGCCATCCATGGGCGCTGGGGAGGAACCCAGACCAGACTCCTCCCAGCACCTCCAAAAGGAGCATGGCCCTGCTCATACCTTGACCATAGACTTCTGGTCTCCAGCCCGAGAGCAGCCTACTCCTGCTGTCTCAGCCTCCCAGTCGTCGGGACTTGGCTATGACAGCCCAAGGAAACTCATACTCAGGGGCTGGAGGAAGACAAGGTAGGGAGCAGTGCACTGATTGGGCACACATCTCGCAGGTTCAGGCTGTTTCCATGGTTGGAGCCCTATGGTGCCCCCCAAAAGCCGAGCCTTACCTCCCTGAATGCCCCAGTGCCCGAGCACCATGGAGGACACGGGCATTCAACACAAAGAGGTCCTTGGTAGCAGCTGTCTTGCTGTTGTTTTCCCTGTTTCTATTAGTTAGATCTATAAAAAGACTAGCACATCTTGAAGATGGGGAAAGCATTTGGGTGCAGCACAACCACCGAACCCCCCCCCCCCCCAAGAAGAGTTTGGAGCGCGCCTCTGACATCACAGCCTGTAACAGTGCATAATTATATGAGATATTATTACATTGTAAAATGAGAGGTAGGAAAAGCATGTGTCGGGAAGCTTGGTCTCCTGCAGCTGTAATCGCCAGCCCCTGTGCTGGGTGACATTGTATTCACAGAGAGAATGTCGTGCGGACTCTCCCTTGCGGTTGTTGTAATGTGAGACCTGTCCGAAAACATGCCAAGGTGACAAAGTCAGCATCAAAAAGAACATTCATCTTATTTGGTACCTGATGTTTTATTCGCACTATGATGTGATAAGACTAATTGCTTGATTTTAATAAACCCCACTGGAAAGCTAATGATTCCTCCCTCCCTCCCTCCCTCCCTTCCTCCCTTCCTATTTGCTGCCGTGGCTTTCTTCTGGTCTCTACAGTAGAATTTTCATACACCTCAGCAAATGATAGGTTTAGTTGAAGGAAGCTGGTGTCTGAAAACAGGGTAATGACTTAGAACTTGAATCTTTGGAATTAAAACAGGCTTCTCAGCCCACGCTTCGGAGCAAGGTCAGTCTGGGTGGAAGGAGGGTGGGAGGGGTCGTCCTGTGCTTTTAGTGGCATCCCTATCCCCATCGGCCAGAAGCCAGCAGCAATGTGCCCTCAGCTGTGACAACCAAAAGTGTCTCCCCATATTGCCAAATGACCCTAGCTTGGTAGGGGCCAACAGTGCTCCCAGTTGAGAACACCTGAGTTATAGGGAGGGTGTAAAGGATTACACAAGGTCAGGAGAGCTGAAGTCCAATGTGAGTGAAGTCTTAGCTGCTTCCACGTGCTACTCGAGGGACAGATGTAAGGGACATCAACTCCACACTTTGTGTCCGAACAGTTCCACTTTCAGAAGTCAATCATCTTGCCTATTTTCCCAGGTTTATTTGATAAAATCAAACACATAGTTATTGAAAAAGCAGAGATGGGCGCTGAATTAATCTGCTCAGGCTGCAAGAACCAAGTTTCACAGACAGCGCAGCATAAACAAAGAGGTTTATATTCTCATGGTGCTGGAGGCTGGACATCTGAGGTCAGGTAGGTTTCTGCAGAGACCTCCTTCTTCAGCTTGCTGATGGTCACTGTCCTGCGGTGGCCTTTCCCCTGTGTGTGGAGAGAGAGCTCCGAGGTCTCTTTCTCTTCCTCTAAGGATACCAGTCCTATCGGATGAGGAGCCACTCCTATAACCGTTTAGCCTTAATGAGCTCCTTAAAAGCCCCGTCCCCAAATGTAGTCACGTTGAGAATTAGGGCATCGATATATGAATTTCAGGAGACACAATTCAGTCCAAAACAAGTGCTAAGATTGTAATTCTGTCCAGAAATTACCAAGATACAATCAATCATAGGGAATTAGGAAAAAGAGCCCCACGCTCTTTAAATAAGGCCAGCTCTTTCAGTCCAGCCCATCATGGCAGCATTGATTAATGTCTTGTGGGGCGTTTCTGACCCCTTCAATGGTGGCATGTCCCCTGCTCTGGGTTTGATCATCTTGAGCAAAAGCCATCCCAAATGGAACAAGCCAAAATCAAATAGCCCCATGGGTGCTAGGACAGCGTGTCCCACCTTTTCAGAGAAGGCTACTAAGGTGGGAGCAGGGACACATGCTCTGCTCTCTGGAGTAGGAGGAATAGCACTGCTCATCCACTGAGTGTCTCAGCTGCTGGGCCACGCCCTGGGGGTACAAGAGGGAGCTACCTCTCTGGCCGTGTCCTCCCTGGACAGAGAGAAATCAGAAGATCAGCCAGGAATCAAGAGCTGCGGACTCTTGAGTGACAGGGAGAAAAGTTCTACAGAGCCAGAAGGCCCTTAACCAGGGGTTTCATCTACTTTGAGGGAGGTCACAGAGGGCTTCCTGGAGGAAGGGATGGTTGAGCCGGGGTGCTTTTAAATGTAAATGGAGGCCTTGATTTCCTCTGGGTGATTCACATTTACCAGGGCACTTTAATTACAATGAAACAGGCTACGTTAAAAAGTAATTTGGGATTATTTATTTTAAAGATTTAATAAAATTGCTCTAATTATGAATGCCCTTGAATACAAAGAGGGGACATCAAGAGGGAAAAGATGGCCTTCCTCCTCCTTTCTGTAGAAGTGTGGATGTCACCAATGAATGAGCTCCGAAGAAAGGCCGGGCCAGGGGGCCGACATTGGGAAGGCATTTCTCACCAGGGGTCATTAGTTTGCTATGACCCAAAGTCCCAGGACAGGTGGGAGAACCCAAGGCTCATCTTAAGTGTCACTCAAGAGAGGTGGTTCCTGAACACCAAAGGCCCAAGCCGTCCCAAACTACTGGGAGAGTAAACTTACCTTTATCCCTGCATGAGCCCCACCAGACAGTTGTGGTCACCAGTTCCAACATGCGAGGGCTCCTCACCACCAAGCCCTCTGGGACACCCGCTGTCCACTCTGACACTGCCCGCGGACTCCAATAGAGTGCAGGTTATCGCCTGCACTTCCGACCAACCCACTGCCGTTTGGGGGGGTCCCCTGACTGCTTCCCCGGTTCCCCTGTTAGCACAGCTCCCAGAACTCAAAGGAACATTTTATTTACTAGATTCCTGGCTTTTTATAAAAAGACCTAACCCTAGAACAGTCATGCTGAAGAGATGCAGAAGACCAGGTGCCGGGAAAAGGTGTGGAGCTTCTCTGTCCTCTCTGGGTGCGTCCCTCCCCCCAAACCTCCACATGTTCACCCACCCAGAAACCCTCTGAAACCTGTCCTTTTGGGGCTTTATGAAGGCTTCACTGCATAGGCACAATTGGTTAAATCGTTGGCCATTGGTGATTGAACTCAGTCTCCAGCCCCTCTCGGCTTCCCAGAAGTCGGGGGATGGGACTGAACAAAGGGGCTTTCCAAAAGTCATGTCATTGACATAAAAAAAGACACCTTAACTGCTGTTAGCATTTCAGGGAATTCCAAGGGTTTTCTGAGCTCTATGCCAGGAAGAGAGAAAGACCAAATATTTATTTCCTGTTATAAATCATAATATCACACCACCCCAATCCCATCTGTGAGATCATTCAAGGTCTGGTTGGGAGAGCAGCTCTACCCATTAGAGAATGGATTGTGGCTTCTTATCCCTTGATTCTTAACATGGGCTGCACGTACGAATTACCTGAGAAATAATAATAATAATAATAATGCAATTTAATGAGATTCTTGGAGACCTCACTAAATGACTTAATTGTTCGGTCAGAACAGGGAACGCTGCTCTAGACTGACCTTCAGAGACAAATGGATATTTTAGGGCTGGATGATGATGCAGCATTCTCCCAGTGCAGGGAGTCAAAGAAGGACTGAGGCTCAGGGCTTCTGGACTGTTGCTGCCCATCAGAATCACCTGGAGGTGTTTTGAAAACCTCAATGCCCATGCCATAGCCCATATTAACAGATTATAAACTCTGGTGATTAAAATGTGGCTTTTGTTTTGTTTTAATGTATAGTCCATTTGAGGGCCGGGGTTGTAGACCAGGGTTTCTGGCACATGATCATGCATCAGAGTGACCCAGAAGGTGTGTTCCCTTCCAGGTCACTGTCCCTGCTCTTGCTATGTGTTCCTATTGTGTGGGTCTGGGGAAAGGGTGAGAATTGCATTTCTAGTGCGTCTCAGGGAATCCCGATGCTGCAGCCTGCCCTTAGAGAACTATGTTCTGGGTCATGCTTGACCACCTGGTACCTGGTGCCTAACTGCAAGCTGGTTCTGACCGGCCCCACAAAGAAGCCCAGAACCATCCAAGTGGGCAGTTGTCCACATAGCCCAGACTGGGGGGATGTCCAGGTGATGGCCTCCTGCCGCTTGAGGAATGAGTCAAGTCTTTCTGTGGCTGTGGAGGAAACTGTCCCAGGGCCCCTGGTTAGTGGCTCTTCAGTGGTTTCAGTCTGCCTTATCCGATCTTGTTTGTGGGCTATGACTGATGAGTGGTCAGAGCCAACAGGATATGGAAGAGACAACTACCTTCCAGCCATTGGAATTGACACTGCCAGGATGGGAGAAGGTCAAGCCTTCCTTTCTTCCTTTCTCTCTTCCTCATTCCTTCCCTTTCTCCCTCCCTCCCCTCCTTCCTTTCTTTTTTTTAAAGATTTATTTTATTTTTAGTGAGAGAGCTTGCATGCAGGGGGAGGGGCAGAGGGAGAGGGAAAGAATCCCAAGCAAACTCCCCACGGAGCTGGGATTTTCAACTTAGGGCTCATCCCATCACCCTGAGATCATGCTCTGAGCCAAAATCAAGAGTCAGAGGCTCCTCCGACTGAGCCACCCAGGTGCCCTGGAAGTCAAGCCTTTTGAAGATAGAATGATTGTCTCTGCATGCTTGTTGCTGATGATGCCTTCCCTCGACCCTTTAGACATCCCCCCAGAGTTAAGCAAGGGTTAATTAGTTACTCAGGATAAGTAGAGAGAAATTACTCAGCTGGTTAGTTTGACATTTAACAAGCTATTTATAAAAATGATTATTTCTCAAGCAAATAAAAATAGTGAGAAACTCAAAATTGGCAGTTCTAACCGAGGGAGATAATTTTATGCAGAAGGCATTTTGGGGTTTCCTTAAAGCATATTTTGGGCTTGCTCAGTGCTCTTTTCCGTCTCTGACATTCAGCTCCTCCTCAGGCAAGATTCCCCAACCTTAGATCTTTTTCAGCTGCCGATTTAGAAAAAGAAAGTTCTCGTTTGTTCGCTGTCCTGTCCACACCGTCATGAGCATCGGCCGCTTCCTGTGTAGCTGGCCCCGATCGGCTCCCGGGAGCTGGGCAGAGGAGGAGGAAGGGCTGGCGTGTGGCGTGTGAGAGCTCTGTGCATGGGCGTTCCGTGCCATTACACCGGAAATGACGTAGCACTGCACGAATGGGAGAACTTATTTTAGCTCTCAATTCAAGTAGGAGGTGACTCTTCTCCTCCAAAGAATTGAAATCTCCTCCCTCCCTTCCTCCCTCCCTCCATCCTGCCCCATGCCTGGCTGCAATCTGTCAAGGACACAGACAGTGAAAACCATCTTTTAAGAAGACTGCAGACACAGATGCCTGGGGAGGGAGAGAAGCTGATAATGCTATGTGGCTCTTTACTGGGGTCCTTGGTGAAGGCTGAGAGCCTCAGTGGCCAACAGGCATGGGGCTGCTAGGCAGGAGTGCCCTCTCAACATCCAGATGGGTGTGGCCAGAGTAACACAGGTCTCACCCAGGTCAAGAGCCCACTAGATGCTGTCCACCTTGATTTGGGCCTGCTGACACTTCTTCAGGGATTCTTATCAGAATCCATACTGTATCACCCCCATTTGGCTGTAAGCAATGAGTGTGTTCCATCAATACACTTGCAATGACACCTGGGCCAACATCCTCAATAGGTACTTTGATTGGGTTCTAAGGCCCCAAGTTAAGGAGTCCCTTTGGGTTTTGTTCAACAAGGCTATCTTACCTGGGTTGCTCCTGCTTGACTATCACACCCAGGTTGGCTTGCTGAGACTGCCTACTGCCACGGTCTGTGCTACAGGTCCATGCACACCTGGACAGCATGTGTAACAGGCTGACCCTCACCCTCCTTTGACACTGCCTGGTTGTTGTGCCGGCTGCTTGTTGTGACAGGTTCTCCCCCTCCTTTGCCAGGGAAACCACAGTTCCCTATGCTAATGAGGATATCGCAAGATTCCAACCAGAACCTTTTACTTTCATAAAGGTTTAATTTTAGAATAACTCTAGATTTACAGAAAAGTTGCAAATGTAGCACAGAGAGTTCCTACCCAGGGTTATGCTGGACCGGCACGAGCCAGACTCTGAGAATGAGTGCCTCCCTGAATTTGCATCCAGAGCCCTCTCTCACCTGTCCCTGGTCCGAGCCCAGATCCCATGTCCCCCTCACCCAGTCTGCCCTGATCTTACCATCCAGCATCACCGTGTGCATCTGTCAGGACCAAGAGATTCGTGCAGCCGCATTACTACTGACCAGAAATCAGACTTTGTTTGGGTTTCTCTACTCTCCCCACTCATGACCTTTCTTGGTCCAGGATCCCAACCAGGGAAGCACATGGTATTTATTTATCCTGTCTCCTCAGGCTCCTCTGGTCTGTGATGGCTTCTCATTCTTTCTTTGCTGTTTTTGACAGTCAGAATGCTCCTCAGTTTGGCTTCTCTGAGGTTTTTCTCATGTTAACCCTGGGGCTCAGGGACCAGGAAGGTGAGACTCCCTTGGATGGCATCATATTGGGGCACATGCTATGGATGTGACATCACTGAGCGTGATCATCTTGATCATCTGGTTCTGGTGGAGTCTGCCAGGTTTCTCCAACATAATGTTACTCTCTCCTTTCTATATTCTGCCGTCCTTTGGAAGTGAGTCACAAGGTCAAAGCCACATCCAAGGGGAGCAGAGATGGTGTTCAGCTCACCAGCTGGAGGGGGAAGTATTTTTGCATATCACTTGGAATTCTTCCTAGCCAGAGCTTTTCCAACAGGTGGGTCCAACTCTTCCCTGAACTTACCCCTTTGCAAAGAACAGATGACAGAAACATCGGTGACTCATGCAACTCTCCATCAATAATGTTAATGACGATGATGGGTGTTGGTGTTGGCGCCCAGGGAGCCAGTGCTGTGGAGGTGACGTATCACTCTGGTTGTTGTGGCTTCTCGTTCAGACTAGAGGGGGCTGTGTGAGCCAAGTGGATGGCCTGTTGACCTCCCCCCTTTCTGGAGAACTCCACTGACCACCATGGATAAGGTGCTCCAGCCCAGGACCTGTCACAAGGCTGGGGAATCAAGAACCTTTTCAATGATATACAGACAGCCATAATTAACGGAGACATTGCCAGACAGCTTCCTCCCTGAAGGTGGAACTGACAACCTTCTCTTTCAAAGCTATAATTAAAGAAGCAGCTGAGAAACATTATCTTTCCAATCCACATATTCAAACCAATCTGTCACAAACACATTGTTAAACTCTTAGGTCTTGGTTGTCACTTTCAAATGCCTGCTTGCACAGATCGTTTATTATGTCTTAACTCTTGAGTGCTCTTTCCAAAGAGCCTTGCATCTTTAAAGGGCTGACCAGGCCCTGAGTGTGTGGGGATGACCGTCCAAATTCTCTCTGATATCTTTATCAACTGTTTTAGTTGTGCCTGTTGGGAGTAATCTCAAGGAAACTGAACACTGTCAAGTGCATTTTTTTCCTATTAGGATTTTAAATGGGAATATCCACAGTGCTATCAAAACCTGGGCAGGGGTCTGGAATTTATTAATTGAGCTCTTCCCAGGAGCCTTTGTTACTCTGATTTAAGATCTCTTGATGCAGGACTTTTTACGCTCATGGGGTCCACGTAGACACGTGTCCCCATGCTCTCTTGAAGGGGAAAGGAAAGCAAGGTCGGTATTTAATTGGGAAGGTTGGCCCAGCACTGACCTGCAATCTGCTTTTGTTCTTCTTTGTTGCAAGATGGTGATGCCTTGAGGGCAGGAGGCAGGGTTTGTTCCTTTAATGGTACTAAGGGGCTGGCAAAATTTGGACATTATTTTTTTTAAGATTTTATCTTTTTATTTGAAAGAGAGAGAGAGAGAACATGAGTGAAAGAGAGGCAGAGGAAGAGGGAGGGAGAGAATCTCAAGCAGACTCCATGCTGAACGTGGAGACTGATGGGAGCTCCATCCCAGGACCCTGAGATCATGACCTGAGCTGAAACCAGGAGTCGGACATTCAACTCACTGTGCCCCCTCCCGCCACAAGCCTCCCAACATTTGGACAGTCTGTTGTTGTATCACAACTGTAAAGAAACCAATGAGGTGGCTCTGTTCACCCCTGCTTGATCAGTCCTGCCAGTCTGGGCCGTTAGTCCACCAGATCAGCAGGCTCTGGAATTGGAATATTGGGACGAGTCCCTCCGACGTACTGTGCTGTGTTTCTCCAAGGGGCCGCCCTGATGGAGAGAAGAGACACGGCTCTCCGTGAGATCTGCCAGATGTCTCAAGTTACAGAGTCCAGACTTGGAGGGGTTGACCTGTTTCATCTCGGGGATGTCATTACTGTCTTTTCCGTTTTATTGGGAGCCAGTGTCTTTCCCTGCCTCCTTCCCACTGCCCTGCCCACTTTGTCTGGGGAGAGGGGGCAGAAAGGCCACAGCCACTCGGGCGGGAGGGTACAGGGCTGGGCCTGTGGCATCTGAGATCTGTGCCTTGGATTTTATTCATTCCACCACCTAAAAACTCACACCCTTCTTCTGTGTGACCACCAGCTCATTCCTAAGAGTTTTCTGGGCTGACGTCAAAGTAAAATCTCTTTTCTTTCTAGACCCATGTTCTTCTTTAAAACAGGTCGAAATGAAGGTCAGGGAAGGTTCTAGGAGGCAGAGAAAGCGGAGAGGCCGTCTTCTGGCGACTTGGCTCCTGCCTGCCTTTGCTGCCTGTCATCCCGTGGAACCAGGTCCCTGCCCAAATAGCAGCTGGCTTTGGCTGAACCTGTGTTTTTCCAAGGAAGGTCTGGCTTAGAACAGACATTCCTGCAGCTGCTGGAATCATGAGGGGGCAGGAGGCTGGGACCAGACTGCCTCCTTGGGAGTGTCCTTGCTGTGGTGGAGTGAGGCGACCACAGCTATGTGACCTCCAGGGGCCAGCCCCAGCCCCCAGGGAGCAGGGCAGGAGGCGCATCTGAGTCTCTGGGCAAGTCAGCAGTCACGGTCAACTGTGTGGATGGCCAAGGAGTCGGGTTGACTTCACCGTTCTTGGGGCCTGTGCCACAAACAAAAGTCACAGGTCAGCTTCAAATGCTGAGAACAAGGTCTAGGGGTCATGCACGAGGTTGGTTTTTTTTTGTTGTTGTTGAACTTACTTATTTAAACAATATTGTCCAACTATATTATGCAGCTGGACATGCGTATCTGCACTTGCAGTGTTTATAATTCAATGTCAACACCATAACTCAAGATAAAAAATGACCCTCGGCTGAAGAAACACTGCAGTGGACGTGGATGTTTTTAAAAGATCTCTAAGGCACTTTTCACCAAGACGTGTTGGGTTTTCAACTTCTGTGTGACGTTGGTAACGAATTCTGTAGGCTTCTGTTTAAATGCTCTGCAGCCAGAGCCAGAGAGAGTTTAAATGGCTTGTTCTTGAACTACATTCCAGAAACTTTTTTTTTTATTTGTGACATAGAAACATGGAATGTTGGGGCTGCAACAATCTCTGGGAGGGTTCCCCTCAAGGCCTCATTTCATGAGTGCATGACCCGAAGCCCAAAGGAGGAGAGGTGAGTCACAGAGGCCACCACTAATGAGGGTGAGGAAGGCATGGCAATGGGGTCAGCATTGGTACAGGGAGATGCATGCCTCTGCTGGCCTCAGCAATAACATCTGGATGGTTTGGGCCCCTACCTCCACTCCTAAACCCTGTTATTCTCAAAGATCCTTTTTTCATGTCTGGAAATAGCTCTCTTACAGCTTGTCAATATCCAGCTACTTCCTGCGAGTGGTGGGCAGAAATAAATCCATAAAAAGATCTGTTATCACAAGCAGCTTTGATCATTACATTTAGCTGATGTGGCCCTGCTCTGAGATCACCTGTATCACAGTGGGACAATGGCAAGGTGCCCACTTGATGGAAGTGGGACCTTCCCTGTGTGTGTACTGGGTGGTCATGTGGACAAATATTGGTTACTGAGATTCTGCATCCTGATGAGCAGTTTTTTAAAATCAACAGAATGTTAAAGTCATTTGTGGAACAAATGATCCCTGTAAACGTGCACCATATAGAACCACGAAAACACTCCAAAGGAAAGGTGATCTCCCCAAATTAAATTAAATTAAATCCTGGAAGTATCATCTTTTTTACCTCCTGTATTTCACTGAAAGCCAAATAGAGGAAAGTTAGTAATAGAATTATTTGTGTTTAAGATTTTATTTATTTATTTGTCAGAGAGAGAGAGAGAGAGACAGTAAGAGAGAGCACAAGCGGGGGGAGCAGCAGGTAGAAGGAGAAGCAGGCTAGCACTGAGCAGGAAGCTCGATGCAGAACTCAGTCCTAGGACCCTAGGATCATGACCTGAGCTGAAGGCAGACGCTCAACAAACTGAGCCACCCAGGCATCCCAGTAATTTTTTTTTTAAGCATACATAAAGCTTTGGAATCCAGAGTACCTTTCTGAGAAAATGATATGAAAACAGTAATTTATCGAAGCAGCAGATTCGAGGAAATTCCCATCTTTAAGATCTTAAGAAGCACTCAAAGGAGCTTATCATTACCAGAATAATACCAAATATCACTAATTATGATCATCTCCCACCAGCTGGCAGTGTGACCTCTGATACCACACTTTGAAAACTTCCTTGGGCTTCAGTTTCTTGTCCCTAAGATTAAAGCCTAAATCAGTGGCTACTAAGTCACTTCTATGTCTAAGACTGCACACTAGCAAGGAAAGCTGTCTGCTTTTATACATAGCTTGAGGAATGTTGATATAAAGAAACAAAGGAAAAGCTGTGAGTAACAGAGAACACATTTGAGGACAGAGTGCATCCCCATTTTGATGTGACTGAAGAGTTCTGTTTCACTGGAGTTCAAATCTTTTCATGCTAGGAACACTGTGGTTTTTGTCCCCATCAGGGATGGCAGTGAGTCTCAGCTTCTTCATGAGCTAGGAAAGCCACCCCAGCTTGAAGTCTAGGCCTGAGCTCCTCTGGTGTTGTTGATGTCACAGAAATATCTGATTCAACTTCCTTGCTCCTTACTGTAAGGAATTTTGACATGGTCGCAGGAGACACTGTACTTCTGTAAGGACCACATGCTCCTCTGTCTCCCAGGAAGACTATCCTATCACAGAAGGAATTGATTTCCTAGTTAGCAACAATAAAAACAGCATACAAGCAGCCCCCATAACCTCATCAACTTCCCTCCTTCAATGTAAGGTTATTTTCAGAAGACAGTGAAACTTCTGAAGAGAAGCCCAGTTAGTAAGTTGTGGGAACTGGTTTCCTCAGAAATGTATTCTGCCTTCTCACCTTGTGGGGCAACCCCCAGCGAAGCAGAGTGAGCGAGTTCCCCCACATGTACTGAACTTAAAGAGGCAGCTTTGTACTTCATTGGGAAAGGGTGAGTAGGGTTTTCCACATCCAGGTGAAAGACCAAGTGGCTAGAAAGACCAAGCCACAGGGACAAGAAAAGGAAGAAAAACCAGAGAAATATATTAAAGTAAATGGAGCTAATACAGGGGGAAAAAAAACGCACTATTTTTTGGTGAAAAGAAAACTCCCACAATTTTGTGTTCTCAGAGATGCTACATACATTGCTTCTGCTAAGCAAGAAAAAGGTTTTACAAGAAGAAGGAGCTATCAGAGAATAAGAAAAGGCTTTTAAAATACAAAATAACTGTTGAAGTTATTCAAAAATCAGGAAAGGGTAGGGGGAGAAAGTAGAGACCATCTCCTCAAGAGAATAAGAAAAAAGAGACAATATATAAGAGAAAAAAAAAAACCACAGAGGACTTGAAGGAAGAATGTGTGAAGTTTAGTACGTGATTGGTAGGAGCCAATAACAGAAAACAGAGTGAAGTTATTATGTAAAAAAGAAAGACAGAATTTTCCAGAATTAAAGGACAAACGTGTTCAGGTTGAAGCAGCACCATGATTTCTCAGTGCCACAAGTGGGAGAACCACGTCCAGATGCACTCTTGAGGAATTTCAGAGAACCAAGGCTGCAGAAAGCCTCTTGCTCGGAATGAGAATGGGGTTGAGATGAGAGCTCTTCTTATACATGGTGGATGCCGAAACACTCGGGGCTCTGACAGAAGATGACTTTGTAACAAAAGTTTCCTACCCAGCCAAACTATCCAAGTATAAAGTGCAAAGGCAGGATGGAAACGTTTCAGATGTGTAAGGATTCCAAAATCTTATCTAGCAGTGTTCGTTCATTGAGAGCTCCTTACATTTATACTCAAGCAAAGAAGGGAGGCCCAGGAGATGGGGGGCCCTGCCCCATGAGACAGATGTCCTGGCGCCGCAGCCAAAGAGCAGAGCCAAGGAGTGGGAGGCTGGAGAGTATGGAGGGTGTGTGAGGGGTAACAAGGACTTGATCTCAGAGCCCAACTATTGGAGAGTTTGAGGGAAGAAAGAAGAAAAAAGATATGAAGAAGGCAGATCCTTGAAAGGCATTTGAAACTCCAGAGAGAGCAGTGAACACTAGAATGAAAGGAAGTAAATCCAAGCAAACTACCCGAGTGCACATAGACATGATTTTGTAGTCTGGGGCAGATAATTGCCCCTGCTGCTTTGCAATGTTTGGAACCACCTCCGCAGAGGAAGCCCCTGAGGGTTGCTGGGCTAGCAGGCAGGCGGCTCCCACATAAGAGAGTGAGGGTGTGTGGTTTATGCCAGATGGAGTAGGAATAGTTACAAAGGAAACAATAGGAAAAATAAACAGTGATGTACTGGTCTGGGGGCAGTGGTGGAGGACTTAAGCCAAACCCTCTGACTGCAAGGCATGAAACTGATGAGTAAAATGGAAAGTGACAACTGAAGTAATGTGGACAGGAGCACATTTCCTAGAGATAGGGTGGTAACCACCCGAAGAGGGAATGACAGGGAAGGGGTTTGGGAACCATGGGGCAGGGGGCTGCTGTTCTTCATAAGCCTCCCTGCACTATTCAAGTGTTTTATCTGTGTAGTGCATTATTGGATAGACATTGTAAACTGTATTCAATAAAACAAAACAAAACAAAACAAAATGAGATCTTTACCAGGTTGCCCTGAGCTGGGTGGGGGAGCAGATGTGAGATCCTCTGCTCTATGCTACATTGTAATCTGAGTTTTGGTCAGTCCGAATTTCACGCCCTTTTTGTCTCCTGCCCCCTCTCCTCCCCTCCCCAGGAGATTCCCAGCTTTCCCAGCCCACAACCCAGGGATGAGGGCCGCTTCAGTTTTGCAAGAGACTGTTAATCCCCCAGGTCCAGGACTCAGACCTTCATATCACCCCACAGACCCTCCTGGGGACGTGGGCCTCGTAGGCTTTGATGTTTTAGTGTGCGACTGGGCTCATCACCCTTGCTTCTGAGTGAGGGGAAAACTAATCCTAAAGTTGAAGATTATTTCTCATACAAGTATTTTGTGGCTTTCTCTATTCTCAACGTTCCTTTCCACACAGACACACACTCTCATCTACACATACACACTCCCTTACACTCTCTTACACAGATTCACAATCACACACATGCATATTCACACGCACACATGTTCACACACACTCATACACCATATCTACATATGCACACACATGCACATGCAGAGGCATCCCCTGGGTCCCCCAGGGCATAACCTGAGGGGACTTTTAAGAATTGTGTCTGACTCGCATCCATGTAAGCCAACAGCCGGGCTCACTGGGGCACCTGCACATGGTAATTGATCAGCTGTGAGTCTTAAAACTCCAGGGTTTTCAAAGAGGTACTGGAAAATCTGTGTGTGGGGAGACCACTGTCTCCACACAGAGGGATCCCATGAAGAAAGAAGAAGTTACAGAGGAAAGAGAATATAAGAATTAGGCCAAGACGCTGCACCAAATAATAATAAAAGGAAAAAGAGATTTCTAAAATTAATTACAGTAGCATATGTAAAAATGCTTGCCATACAGTGGATTCCTTAATACTGTTAACTTTAAAAAAAGTCCCTGTCCCCAATTTAGAATCTATAAATAGTGCTAAGCTTTGAGAAGTGTTAATTCACCCTCTCAAGGAATGGGAATTCATATGCTATTCAAAAAATATGGACTATTAAAAGCCAGCAACGATTAGCGAAGCCAAAATAAAATATGTACCTTAGAACAGATTTTTTTTTAAGATTTTATTTATTTATTTGACAGACAGAGATCACAAGTAGGCAGAGAGGCAGGCAGAGAGAGAGGAGGAAGCAG
>RCUC01118069.1:0-43019 GCA_003697995.1 Taxidea taxus jeffersonii
ACACACACACACACACACACACACACACACACACACACACGCCCTGAGGGCCCAGCAACTCTGCCAGAATGAAGAGCAAGAGGAAAATAAAGAATTATACATGACAAAGGACATGACCTCAATTTTCTTCCAGGTTGATTTTTTTTTGTCCCCATGGAGGGGGGCGTGGCTGAGGAGGAGGACAAGGGTGAGGACAGGCCAAGGCAGGCTGAGCAGCCTGGGAGCAAACAGAGGCTGCTGAGGCTGTTGGCCACACAGGCTGGATTTCTCTGGCGGGAGCCCAGCCGGAGCACCTGACCCTTCCTTTCAGGGTTCCCTGCCCTACCACACTCCCTGTGCCAGGAGGCAGCCCCGGCCCAATTAGGCTGGCCTGGGACTGAGTTTGCCCCATTAGCAGCTCACGCCTGCAACCATTATCAGCCATTCACACCTCAGCAGGGATTAGCCCTAGAAAGCCAGAATGGAGTAGCATTAGAAGGAGCCCCAACTGGTCAGGATTTGGGGTAGGAGAGAAGCAATTAGAAGTCCCTGGATGCTCCTCCTCCTCCCACCCACACCTTCATTTGCACCATTCCCTCCCTCAACAATGCCCCCCTTCTCTTCTTGGCCTGTGGAGCCTGAGCTCAAGAGATGCCTCCTCCTCCAGGAAGCTCTCTGAAGAGCCTAGCCTAGAAGGGGCTGTTCTCAGCAGCTGCCCCAGCCTTGGCTCTCCTGCCCCTTTGAAGATGGGCAGGTCCATCAGCCCCAGCCATCCCCTGGGGGCTCTTTATTTAGGAGACACAGAGGGGAGGCCCCAGAAACTACAAAACCCCTGACAGGGGTCAAGGGAGCAAGGCAAACACAGCAGAACCCCTCAGAGATCCAGAGGGGGTCCCCAGGGGGGTGATCCCTTCTTGAGCTGGATTCTAAAAGCCGAGTGGGAGGTCTCTGGGCCTATGGTGGGCAGCCAGCTGGCACTACGGGAGAAAGACCCTAACCTGGGGTGACCATAGAGGGCTCCCTAAGCAGACCTCACTCCATCCCCACGCTCACCCCTCTCCCTGCCACTGACACACTTCATTTCAGGAAAGGGATCCGGGAGCCCCATGCCCTGGAACTGAAGGCCAAGAAGGGACCTCAGGCAGGCAGGCAGGGACTTGGGGACAGGGCAAGTCACGAGGACTCTGCCTATTCCCTGGTCACCCTGCAGGAGTGCCTTCCCCTTCTTGAGTAATCAGCCCTCCCATGTGGGACTGGACAAGGACAGGATGTGGTAACTGGCCCTGTGGTAGGTAGTTGAGTCTGCGGGCCAAGCTCACTCCCTCTCTGCCCTCCATTCCTCAACCCAGGCCACCCCTACCCTCCCCTACCTGCTGCCCCAGGTACCCAACTCTCTCCTCCGTTTTCTCTGTCTCTCTCTCCTCCTCCCTTTCTTTCCTGTTTGCCACCCCCCCCCAAACTGTGTATCTTTTCTTCTCTATTTCTGTCAACTTTCCTCTCTCCAGCTCATTTCGGGGGGTGGGCAGAGCTGCATAGAGCTGCAGGCAGACCCCCTCGGCCCCCTCCCCGGGTCAGCCATCCCTCCTTGCTCCCCACTGCTGCCCACCCTGTTGTAGACACGGAGCCTGGCAGAACAGGGCATGATGGTGCACGCCTCATTTCCATGTGGGGAGACAGCCCGTTGCAGGCGCTCAGGTCCTACAGCCGGGCTGCTCCCCAGAGGCCCTAGGCCCCCAGCCATGGCAGCAGGTGCCTCCCTGCCCAGGACCCCATGCCTGTGTGTGCTGGGGAACCCTGTGCTCCCTGCGGAATGCTGAGTGGGAACACCATGAAATATTGATACGGTAAACCTAAAATAACTAAACCTTCCATTCTGTGCTGCACCCGAATTAGGTGAGATTCTAGCAGAGACCGTGGTGGCAGGCACCGGAGGAAAAATTTAGTGTGTGCGACACACACAGTTGAGGAAAGGCTTTTGTGGGGTTTGGGGGGGGGGCAGGGTGCCTGCTTGCAGTTATCGGAGGACAGGTGCCTGCCTTGGGCCCTGGGCCCTCACCCACTACCCTGATGCCCCCCCTCCCCCACCGTGTGTCCACAAACATTCACAGCTGGCAGCTCTCGGGGCAAGCAAGCTGACCAGGAGGAACGGAGCTCTGCTGCCCCCTAATTTTGTGCCTAGGCTGAGGGCAAATGAATTCCCTTTTGGAACCCTGGGTTCTCATCTGTAAATGGTTAAAAAAAAAATACCTCTTTTGAGACAGAGTGACCCCTGGCCTCCCTCCCTAAGTCCACTCACAGGGGATACCCTACCCCTTCGTCCCCATCAGCTACTTGTCCCATCCTGAGCCCCACAGAGCACAGCCCCATGGTGAGACCTTTCATATAGATCCTTCCAGTCCCAGTGGAGCTACAGTTTGGAGCCTGAGCCCCTGCTCCTCTTCACCCCAACCAGGTTTGAGAATGTTGATTTTCTAGCTGGAGGAAGTCAGCTTCTGCTCTGGGCTCTCTCGGGGAGCCTGGAATCCACCCCTCACTGCACATTGGAGGAAGCAGACCAGAGAGGGCAGGCTTTGCCTGATGTCACACAGCAGTATGGTTGGTGTGGGGAGCAATGGAGCCAAGCGGTTATGGCCTGGCACAGGAGTAAGAGTGTGGTGGTGGAGGCGGCCCTCTGCATGCAGGTCTGATGGCACGGCCTCCCATGCCGCTCAGGCACTGGGAGGACCTAGGCTGCCATGGGGTCTGAACACTGTGCCCCGGGCACGGCTCTTCCTCTGCCTGCCCACCTGCCTGCCTTTGATGTTTATTCCCTTTGTATTTATTGGTCTAATTTTCAAACTCTTGCCCTTGTGGAAAGCCCTTCAGGGGGCAGGGATTCGAAACAAAACGCTGATTAAAGTGCATAAAACACTTCTCCTTTGCAGTTGCAGGAGTAACCAGCAGGATTCACAGTGCTGGGAAGGCAGGAGCGGCTCATTGCCCGCTCAGCAGTTCTGGTGACTCCCTCAGACACAGCCCTGGCAGGCGCCCCTAGATGACAGGGACCCCATGGTGGGGGGCGGTTAGACTGGGAGACTCGGGCTGTGTACGGTGCTCCTGCGGTGCCAGCTTGGGCAGGCCTCTTAAACGCTCCAGGCCTCAGTTTCCTCCCCCATTCAGGACAGCCCTGTGTAAAAGGTGAGAGGTGAGGCAGTCTGCAGGCCATGCCCTCCTGAAACTGTATTGGTCCTGGGGAGCGTTGCCTATTGTCCTGCAGGGGGTCGGGGTGGGGTTGGGGGCGGAGGGCAGCCAGGTGAGGCCTTGCCAGTCAGCGTTCCCATCAACGGATTTGAATTCCCCAGGTCTCTCACTGCTCACTCAGAGGGCCTTCAACCCCTGCAGAAAACTCCTGTGTACGGTCTTTCTGTCCAAGAACATTACCAGGGGCTGTTCTGTGAGGCAGGAGGCGCCATGACTGACTCAGCATCGAACACACAGGTGCAGTGCCAAGTTCTGAGGCTTTGGAACATATTTCTCTCTTCACTCAGGTTGCCAGGAAGCTCACCCCTTTTGTCGTTATGCCGGACTGGGTGGTATTCTTCCCTTACCGGCCTGCCTTATCTTTTTATCGTCTTGTGGCCTAATATTTTCTGTCAGCTGGCTCAAGTGATTTTTAGGCTGAGGTGTGTGCTGTGCAGGATTCGCAAAAATCTCTACTAGTAAGTGTAAGATGCTTCAGTGTTCCAGGAGAAAGATGATTTCTGACTGCGTAGGTTAGGGATGGCTTTATGGAGGAGGTGGCCTTTGGGAAAGGAGGTCACAAAGGCCACTGGGGCAGGAGGCTGGGAGAGGTCTCCAGAAGGATAGTTTAGAGCCAGGACAAGGTGGGGGAGGGGGGGCACACCTGGGTGGCTTCATGTAAAAAGCAGGCTAGTGGGAGATGCAAATGGGGATCTGGTGAGGCAAGGTGGTGGTGGCTTTGAAAGCCTCATTCTAGTGTTTGTGTGAGGGGTTTCCCAACATCTCAGGTGAGCTGTGCCCTGGCCACCCCTGCTTTCCGTCATCAGCCCCCTCTCCAGCAGCCGCCACCTCACCCACCAGCCCAGCTCTAAGCTGGGCGCCCCAAGTCCTGTTTAGCTCTCCAGGTCCCCAGCCTCACACCCGCGCCGGCCCCAGCTGCTGGCCCAATTACTTATTGATCGCCTGTCAGGATGTTTGCTTTTCTAGTGGGTCACTGGAGCGTGTGTGACTGTGGAAAATGGCCTGGTGGGGGTGGGGTGGGGGAGGATGAACCAGAGTCTAGAGAGAGGATGAGAGGGGCTGAGGTGGGGGCAAAAGGAGGAGGTGGACAAAGCCAGTGGGGATAACAAAACCTCTATAATGTGTCCATGACACCCAGAGCCCCCTCTGGTTAATCATTCACTTAGTCTGTCAGCAACCTGCCAAGCCTGGGAGAGACTGCTGGAGCCCTGGAAGGTATGTGGCTTGTCTCACAGAGCAGAACTCTGGTCCCCTCTGCAGGCTGGAGCACAAGCTCCTTGAGCCCCCGTCACCTGAAGATCTGTGACCTTGAGAGCAGAGGCTCTATACCATTGTAGGACTGGGGCTGGGAGAGCTAAGGGAGAGATGTGGGAACCCTCCCCACCTAGGCTTCCCCTTCCTGCACAGAGCACCCCCCCCCCCCCAGGGCACCAGGCGTGTGGATCATGTGAACAGGCAGCTGTCGGTTGGGCTCTGGTTTGGTCCCTTGAGATCACCTGGCCCACGCTCAGGAGTTTGGAGAAGTCCACACTCACCCTCCTAGCCCCCTACTTGCCCTGCTGGGGTGGTTTCCCAGGTGGTGGAATGGAGGAGGGGTGGAGGAGATGGGGCAGCAGTCTGGGCATAAGTGGGAACAAGTCACCTCTCAAGGCGGCTGCCAGAGAGTCATGGAGGGGCTAGTTCCCGCACCCCTCTTGCCTACTCCTCCTGCAGCCTGTGCTCAAGCCAGGCCCCTCTCCTGGTGCCATTATCCTTGTCACGGTTGCATGTCTCTCAGGGCCCAGCTGTAACAAGCCTTGCATCCTCAGTGCCTCAGTGGGGACTGGATCTCCAGCTGCCAGCCATGGCAGCCCATGGCAGACCCTGACAGCCCCCACCTCAGACCAGCAGCTGCCCAGAACCCTGACTCTAGAAGGAGTGAGATCGGAACCCCGAGAGACAGACAAAGTCTTCTTCATCTCCCCCCATCTCTCACTGGGGTGTCAGAAAAATCTTCTTGGAGCAGTGGCCATTAAATCAGGCTGTGGAGATGGGGTTTCAATAGGCAGGGGAAGGGGCGTTCCTGGAAGAAACAACTGCAGGGGCCAAGACCAGTAACACTCATTTGCTGGGCCCTGAGCCCTGAGCTCAGGAGTCTGGGTGGGTCACAGTGGACCCGGAGGAAGGGGAGAGTCAGAGAGACTCCACAGCTAGGCATCAGGACAGAGTTCCAGCTTTCTGGGACTTTCTGCACGGCAAGCCCACTGGGGAACAAATTCATGAACCCTGATAGGTGCCACTGGGTTTGCTGATATCCCAGGCTTAGCTGCAGTGCTGGCGAGGAGGGGGCCAAGTTGTCGGGGCTTGGGAAAATTCAGGCTGAGAGGGTGGCCCCCCAGCAGCTTCTGGAGCCCTGGCCCGCAGACACGCTCCTCTGCAGGCTGTTCCCAGAGGCTTCAGCCTTTGAGCCCCTTTGATTCCTTGTGTGAGCCCTGAGGGCAACTCAGCAGGTCTGGCTTTATCCCTGATGAGCGCCAGGGGAAGCTGAGGCTCAGGGTGTGCAGCTGGGGCTGGGTACCGGGTGCCTGCCTGCGAGGCATAAAATAAAAAGGAGGTGGACACTGCTTGGAGTGCCATACCAGGCTCCTCTGAGGCGACCTCGCCCCTTCTGTGCACCCCCACCCCGATCCCAGGAATGCTGGGGAGTTCCTCTGGGAGGGCTCTTGGCAGGGTAAGGAGCATGGAGGACGCAGCATGGGGTGGTGGGAGGCTCTCTGGCCCAGGCATCTGGACCTCACCGTGGGGTCCCATGCACCACCCTCTCCCTGTGTCAGGGACCCCCGCTCCCGCCAATAGGGCAGGAGGGCCCAGTGTGGGGCTGGCCCAAACACCATCCTCTAACCACAGCCTCCGTCTTGTGCTTGCTTCTGGCTGCAGGTGAGCGAGAGGATGCTGGCGGGGGGCGTGAGGAGCATGCCCAGCCCCCTCCTGGCTTGCTGGCAGCCCATCCTCCTGCTGGTGCTGGGCTCAGTGCTGTCAGGCTCTGCCACCGGCTGCCCGCCACGCTGCGAGTGCTCGGCGCAGGACCGCGCTGTGCTCTGCCACCGCAAACGCTTCGTGGCAGTCCCCGAGGGCATCCCCACCGAGACCCGCCTGCTGGATCTGGGCAAGAACCGCATCAAGACGCTCAACCAGGACGAGTTCGCCAGCTTCCCGCACCTGGAAGAGCTGGAGCTCAACGAGAACATTGTGAGCGCCGTGGAGCCCGGCGCCTTCAACAACCTCTTCAGCCTTCGGACGCTGGGGCTGCGCAGCAACCGGCTGAAGCTCATCCCGCTGGGCGTGTTCACGGGCCTCAGCAACCTGACCAAGCTGGATATCAGCGAGAACAAGATCGTCATTCTGCTGGACTACATGTTCCAGGACCTGTACAACCTCAAGTCGCTGGAGGTGGGCGACAACGACCTCGTCTACATCTCCCACCGCGCCTTCAGTGGCCTCAACAGCCTGGAGCGGCTGACGCTGGAGAAGTGTAACCTGACCTCCATCCCCACAGAGGCGCTGTCGCACCTACACAGTCTCATCGTCCTCCGGCTCCGGCATCTCAGCATCAACGCCATCCGGGACTACTCCTTCAAGAGGCTGTACCGGCTCAAGGTCTTAGAGATCTCGCACTGGCCCTACCTGGACACCATGACCCCCAACTGCCTCTATGGCCTCAACCTGACCTCCCTGTCCATCACGCACTGCAACCTGACCTCTGTGCCCTACCTGGCTGTGCGCCACCTAGTCTATCTCCGCTTCCTCAACCTCTCCTACAACCCCATCAGCGCCATCGAGGGCTCCATGTTGCATGAGCTGCTGCGGCTGCAGGAGCTCCAGCTGGTGGGCGGGCAGCTGGCCATCGTGGAACCCTATGCCTTCCGCGGCCTCAACTATCTGCGTGTGCTCAACGTCTCGGGCAACCAGCTGACCACACTGGAGGAGTCGGCCTTCCACTCGGTGGGCAACCTGGAGACTCTCATCCTGGACTCCAACCCGCTGGCCTGTGACTGTCGGCTGCTGTGGGTCTTCCGGCGCCGCTGGCGGCTCAACTTCAACCGGCAGCAGCCCACATGTGCCACGCCCGAGTTCGTCCAGGGCAAGGAGTTCAAGGACTTCCCCGACGTGCTCCTGCCCAACTACTTCACCTGCCGCCGCGCCCGCATCCGGGACCGCAAAGCACAGCAGGTGTTCGTGGATGAGGGCCACACGGTGCAGTTCGTGTGCAGGGCGGACGGCGACCCGCCGCCTGCCATCCTCTGGCTCTCGCCCCGCAAGCACCTGGTCTCAGCCAAGAGCAACGGGCGACTCACCGTCTTCCCCGACGGCACTCTGGAGGTGCGCTACGCCCAGGTGCAGGACAACGGCACGTACCTGTGCATCGCAGCCAACGCCGGGGGCAACGACTCCATGCCTGCCCACCTGCACGTGCGCAGCTACTCGCCCGACTGGCCCCACCAGCCCAACAAGACCTTCGCTTTCATCTCCAACCAGCCGGGCGAGGGAGAGGCCAACAGCACCCGAGCCACCGTGCCTTTCCCCTTCGACATCAAGACCCTTATCATCGCCACCACCATGGGCTTCATCTCCTTCCTGGGCGTCGTCCTCTTCTGCCTGGTGCTGCTGTTCCTCTGGAGCCGGGGCAAGGGCAACACGAAGCACAACATCGAGATCGAGTACGTACCCCGCAAGTCAGACGCGGGTATCAGCTCTGCCGATGCACCCCGCAAGTTCAACATGAAGATGATCTGAGGATGGGGCCGTGGGGCAGGGACCCCCGGGGCAGTTCGGGCAGGAGAAGGGGCCTGGCTGCCATGCGCTCACACCTTGGGCCTTCCCGCCTCCCGCCTGGCCCTACACACACACACACACACACACACACACACACACACACACACCTGTTCCCTGCGGCTCCCCTCCTCTGCCCCCCTCCGCCGGCCCTCACCGCCTGCCCTCTGCCTACCAGGACCTCCGCAGGCCAGGCCTAGGGACCCCACCTGCACAGGGGCACACATTGACAGACTGGAGTCGGAAGCTAACAGACTGACACGTGGCACAGTCAATAATTCAATTAAAAAAAAAGTTACGAACTTCCTCTGTAACTTGGGTTTCAATAATTATGGATTTTTATGAAAACTTGAAATAATAAAAAGAGAAAAAAAAACTATTTCCTATAGCTAGTCGGAATGCAAACTTTTGACGTCCTGATTGCTCCAGGGCCCTCTTCCAACTCAGTTTCTTGTTTTTCTCTTCCTCCTCCTCCCCCCCTTTCTCCTCCTCTTCCTCCTTTCTCTTCTCTTCCCCTATGGGGAGGGATCACTCAGGAAAACAGGAAAGGAGGCTCCGGCCCCACCTGCCCGGGCAGCTGACAGGAGTGGGCAGGGGAGGCAGGTGCGGGCTAGCTCTGGGCTGGCCATTTGCAGGGAGCAGGTGGAGGAGAGATAGGGCTGCCTGATGGGGTGGAGGCTGTTGGCCAAGCTGCCAGGAAGCGCTACTGCCAGGGGTCGGGGGCCCGGCTCAGGTGTGGCTGAGACTCTGGACAGGGGCTGGGGTCCTCCTGGAGGACAGCATAGTCAATGGAGAGAGCCAGGGGCTGGAGGCTGGAGGCGGGACCGAGGCCTAACCTCTGGTCCTAGCTCTGCCGCTGACCTACTGTGTGGCTTCAGACAGGTCACTGACCCTCTCTGGGCCTCAGTCTCCACATTGTACAAATGGAAAACGTGACTCCCCGCCCTGCCTACCTCACAGGGCTGTTGTGAGGAATTGATGAGATGATGTATGTGAAACACTTTGTAACCTGTAAAGCGCTGTGCACATGTGTGGGTGACTGTTCTCATTATGGTCATTATTATCTCACCGTGGGGGGTGGGGCTCCTGAAGGGCTCTCCATGGGGTCAGGGTTGGGGGCAGACCCTGGGCAGGCCCGGGAAGGGCTGCTCGCTCCAGGCACTTAGAGAGGCTCCTCCTAGAACAGCGGCCCAGGCCAGCACTATCTGCTGAGCCTATCCCGGGCTCTGGAGAGTCGTGGGTTGGGGAATGGGGCCCCCTGTACTGGGGCTGACCTGGAGGGTCAGAAGCTGCCCCGCCCACTCACAAACCCAGCCACTCCACACTCTGCCCTGGGAAGGGCTGCCCCCAGATTACAGAGGTGCCAAGGGCCAGTCCGGTAGCCTTGTAACTCTCCCTGACTCCACGGGCCTGGCTCGAAGGCCAGCATCTCCATTGGGCAGGGAGGGCGCCGTGGTCAGGCAGGCCTGGTTTCTCCCCTCCACGGTTCCTCTTTCTCCTCAGGGACCTGTTGGATTCAGCCCCACGGCGGGGTGAGCCGTGCTGCCTGGAAGTCCTCAAGTCAAAGGGTCTGGTGATGCAGGAATGGACAGGCACAGACGTAGCTGAACGTGGGCGGGGAAGCCCTCGGGAAGTCAGCCCTCGGCAGAGATTTCCAGAATGTGGCGTCTCCAACTGGGACTCCTCCCAGGGTTCACATGCCCAACCAGAGCAGGCACGGACCGGGTAGCACCTTCTAAAGCAAGCCTCTGGTGGGGGACATGGCGAGCCCAGTCGGGCACAGAGGGGCACTCCCTCCCTCACTCCCTCCCTCACTCGGCTCATCTGCAGGGGTCCAGAGAGCCTGCTCTGCTCCTGCTTCCCCACTGATGCAGCTTTGCAGCTGGGCCACGCCGCCTTGACCCCCTCCACCCCCAGCAACCACTCTGCGGCTGTCCTTGGCTCTGGGGAGGCTTCAAGCCCTTGGAACTGTGGTTTTATCCCCCAGAACAAACAAGAGCCTCTCCCCATTGGATTCGGGGACGCTGGTGTGGTAAAGGTTGATGGTCCCCAGGGAGAGGCCTTGACATGATTATGGGCTCTGAGCTTTGCAGTCAGATCTGGGTTGGAGGTCCTGTTCTAGCACTTACTGAGCTGTTCGGGATTGTTACTTACTTAACCCCTCTGAGCCTCGGTCTGCTTATCTGTCACATAAAGAGATGATCTTACTCCTTTTGGTCGTTAGGACGTTAAATGAAGGAGTACAGGAGGATCTGTTTGGTGTGGTGTCTGACGCCCAGTGAGCCCTCTGCCAGTGGTGGTGGTGGTTACTATCAGGGGCAACTTTGGTACAGATGCAGAGACTGAGGACCAGAGAGGGTGGTAGCACATCCAAAACCACACAGCTTCGAAGTTTCAGAACCAAGGCCTGGGAGGTCTAGACTCCCAGAGCCACAGACTTCTAAGCCTGGCTGAGCACTGCTCAGAGCCAGGCCTGGTGACCCACACCTAGCAGGAGACCACTTTGGGGAGCACAGGAGCAGGGAGGGGAGTCCTTGGGCAAGGGGGTGGCTTGTACATAACAAGAGGCCAGTGGTTTCATGTGAAGCTCTAAGAAACTGATAGGCCTGCTTACCTCCGGAGAGACAGGTGCACAGGTTGTCCATGGCTCCAGCCCTAGATACATTGGTGGGCACTGTTCTCCCTCAGGAGCCAGTCTGTGGGATTGTTACTTACCCATCTGAGATGCCTGGGACTTCGCAAGCTTCCGGTAAGAACAAGAGGTTCAAGGGGCCAATTTCTTCTGGCTACTTTGAGGGAAACAGACCTCTGAGGAACTTTAAGGACACAAGAAAATTGTGAGGTTGTTTTCAGATAGGGTAGAGAGTCCTTTTGGGGGAATGTGAATGACCCAGGCAGGAGGTTGGGTTGACCCAAGCAAAGGAAGCCTGGGTTTTAGAACTGCCCTCTCCTAGGCGTGGGACCTCTATGTATCGAAGATAGTCATGAACTCAAGAGCCCCGCGAGATCGAAGGGGGAATGTTGCAAAGTCGGACTGCAGCAAGCACCTGGTTCACGGCCACCCCCGTCCCCACCCCACCAGTGAGAATCTGGAGCCCAGAGGGGGAAGTGACCCACTCCGAGTCACACAACAGAGTGATGGATGGGCAAGGGCTGTGGGGTCAGGTCCAATTCCATCTCAGGTGTGACAGCTGCTTGCTGTGCAGTGATCACCAGCACTGTTACATGGCATCCTCACAGATAGGGAAGTGGGAGGTGAACTCAGGAACAGGGAAGGAAAGGGACTGTATGGGGGATGGTGGGAAATAGGGAACTGGAGCTTCAAATGAGACTGGGGTAGAAGCCAAGACTGGTGATGCCCTCTGATTTGCCGCCAAAGGCCTCAGGGCTGTGTGGGAGAATGGGAGCAGACCCAGGCCATCACTGCTGTTTGCCCAGGACAGAAAGAATGGCCATGCCCTGGGGCCCTGGAGGACAAGGCCACCACCTGCCTGTGTTTGCGGGGATGGAGGTGACAGGGAGCCAGGGAGAAGGGGTCAGAGGAACTGTGTAGACCCTGGCTGCTATTAGGAGTCCTGGGGGACCTTGAGCCTTTTAGGGCCTGGAGTCAGGGTTCATGAGGTATAAGGAAGGGGTGCAGCTCAGACCATCTGGAATCAAGTGATTTACTGAGGACCTCACAGAACCTAGTTCCGTGGTCTGTGTCACCTTTCCTGCTTCTCTCCCCAATCTGATGTCCTCTGATGACACAGGGTAAGACTCACCTCAGTTCCCATTCCAAAACCTCAACTCCAGTCTCCTGTGGAATCTGGCTTGCTAGGATCTTTGATCTCTTCATTCACAATCTCCAGAGGAGAAAAGTCTGATTGGCCACCTGCCAACTAATGGATTGGTTGCCCTAGGTCAGGTGCTCATCCCCTTATTCAATTAGCTGAGGCCAAAGAACTCAACCTGATCTAAGCCAAGTTCAGGTGAAGATGATGCTGAAAGAGCTAAGGGACCCTATCAGTCATTTATTGCTACATGACAACCACCCCAAAACTTAGTGGTTCAAAATAACAACCATTTATTTGCTCCAATGTGCGACCTGGGCAGGGCTTGGTAAAGGCGGCTCATCACTGCTGTGCGTGGTGTTGATTAGGGAGACCTGACTGGGGCCGGAAGATCCTTGGGGGCTTCCGGCCAGGTGTGTCTCAGCTGGGGAGGCTGGAGGGTTGGAGGCCAGCCTGCTCCTCCATTTCCGTGCAGTCTCTCCAGTGGGCTAGCTGGTGGCTTAGCACTCCAAGACAGCCAAACGGAGACTGCCAGGTCTCTCGAAGCCCAGGCCAGGAGTCAAGGCCATTCACAGGCCCACCGAGCTTCACGGGGAGGGGGGACAGCCTCTAGCTCTTGGTGGGAAGAGCTGCAAAGTAACAGGACATGGGCATGCAGGATGCAAGGGTTAGTGCAGCCCCCTCTGGGGACCTCCACGGGGACCGTAGAGGTGCCTTTGTCCTCTTAGGATCTGCTCATTGGTGCGCAGGCCTCTACAGTCTACCCAGGAGTAAGGCTTTAGTGAGTGATGATGACTGCCCCACAGATGGATCTCCAGCTGGTAAGGAAAGTCAGGATTTGAACCAGGCTTGCTGCCCCTGGGCCAGTGTCCTCTTGAGCAGAACAGGAGGCAGCCCCTAAGTAATATGGCAATAGTAATAATCATTACTGTTCACAGGCCAGACGCTTCCCCTACACTGTCTTTTTTTTCTTATAAGTTGGCTCCATGCCCCGCATTGAGCCCAATGTGGGGCTTGAACTCACGACCCTGAGATCAAGACCTGAGTTGAGATCAAGCCGGATTCTAACACTAACCAACTGAGCCACCCAGGCACCCCTCACTTACATTGTCTCATTTAATCCCACCACGAGGAGGTTCTAATCTGCTCCCTTTCTAGTGAGAAGGCAAGCTCAGGGAGAAGTGACTGCCCCGGGCTCCCCATCAGGGAGGGGATGAAGCCAGGATTCCTACTCAAAGCACCAGGACTTCACAGCAGAAAAAGCACTGGACTGGGCCCCTCATGTGGAACCACCCCAGAACCAGGCTTCTCATGGGCGGGTGTGGCCACAGCCGCATCCCAGCCTGTGACCACCTTCCGCTGTGGGCGGGGATGGGTCAGGGGCAGCAGGTGAGTGCAGGGGCGGGGGCCACGATCAAGGCTTCTACCAGTCAGTTCTCCCTCCCAGCCCCCAGGCCATCTAGCCTCTCTGTGGGACCCAGAACCCAGAGGCCCTGCAGCCTGTCCTGAAGAACTGCGATCTGGCCCCGGCACCTACCTGGACACTGGGTACTACTGGGAGGGGTCTGAGAACAATAGCCATGCAGCACAGCCTTGCGGGTTCAGGGTCATTGCCGGGGGGCACCAGCTCTGACTGTCTGAGGTCTTCCTTGGCCCCTCCAGCTGTATCCCTCATCCCTTCACTCTTGGTCTGGGCTGTGGCACACTGAGAAGGCTCATCCTGGGGAGGGGGCGGCAGGATGTTCTGGAGCAAGAGGAGGAGGAAGCTGACGGAGAGGAAAGAAAAAGCCGAGCAGGAGGAGGATGGGTGGGACGACAACCATGTCTGGTTCCCAGGATGCAGAGCTCAGACCGAATGCCATGAGTAGCATGACTGTCTCCCTGGTTTGGTGATGAGTCTCAGAGAAGATGAGCCACTGCCCAAGGTTGCACAGCTGAGCAGTAGCAACTCAGGAAGCACACGCACACACACAAAATGTTCATTGTGCTCCCATTTTGCAGATAAGGAACTTAGCTTCAGAGAGAGGAAGTGACAGGTCCAAGGCCACAAAAGGAAGGAGTCAGTTGTAGCAGCAGCTTTGACTCAACTAAACCAGGGGTGCAGCAATGGGGAGGCAATTGCTGTGGCCTCCAGAAAGCATTCTCATGGGAAATACAAGGTGAGGCTTGCCCAAGGGGCACCCCACCCCAGAAGAAGGCAGCTGATTTGCTCTCCCACAGGCACTGACACAACTTATGAAGAAATGCAGGGCCGTAAAGAGGAGAGATGTAAGCATAGTAGGACCCCATCTCCTTTGTCTCCTGCCAGCCCCTGAGCCTCTTACGGACCCTCCAAGGCCAGAGACCCGGGTGGCAGCACCCAGAGCTGGCACGGGGTGTCTGTCTCTCCTGGACTCTCTCCAGACCCCAGTGCTGTGAGGTGACACACGTCACTGTGTGACCTTGCCCCAGTCCCTGAGCGCTTTGAGGCTGACCCTTCCCAAGGGCCTGAGAGAAGGTTGTACCAAGGGGGACTCCCCACTCCTTCTGCTTTCAGGGTTCACCCCAGACCTCAATGGTGTCCCTCATTCCACGTCCCTGCCCCCACACTGCTGAAGCAAAGCAGGAATTATAGCCTCTCTAGTAGAACAACATTTACTGCCTGGCCCTGCGTCTGAGCCCATAAATCACCCTCGCCACGCTCGGTACCAAATGTACAGTCACCTGGAACAGAGGCCCAAGGGATCCACCAGCCCATCCCCCCACCTGGGCCCTGGCCCACTCAGGCCATCGTCTTACCCATTCCCTCCAACCTCCCATCCGTGCTTCTCAGTGTGGGGCCAGGACAAAGTCCCCAGAGGCCTGGTCATCTGAGCAGCCCCATCTCCACAAGCACACCCTGGAGATCACCTTTCTGGAGTCTTCTGTTGACCTCCTCAGGGACTCTGCCTATCTTCTGCCCTTTGGGTTAGTCCCTGCCTCCGCCACCTTACTTTCCCTCCCTTTCTAGCTGGAGTTGGACCAGATGGTCTCCGAGAGCTCAGACAAAACCTTCTGCTCTGTGGTGAGTCCAGGTGGGGCCACCAACAAGGCAGTAAGACTGGTGGAAGGCCCTGCAGCCACGTGTGCTGAACAGGACTGCCTGACCACAGGCAGGCATCTGGCTGGCCAGGAGCCAGGAAGCCAGCTGTTCCCTTTGTCCTCTGGGGCAGCTGGAAGGGAAAGAGACACTTCTGCAAGGCTTCTGGGCCCTTGCAGTTGGCCAGAGGCAGAAGAGGCTGCTGGCAGTGTGGGATAGAAGGGAGGATTGTTCTGTGATGAGGCAAAGAGCTGAAGAGGCCCATGATGGTTTCCCAGGTCCCTGCTGGGCCCTCCAGCCAGCCTCCAGCCCTTCCCCACAAAAGGAGGCTTTCCAAACACAGGTATAGGCAGGGGAGGCTGGGCTGGGGAGGTATATAAGGGAGTAACGGCTGGTAAACATCCCATAGCGGTGGAGTACTGTATCCCACAGGCAATGGGAGGCTAAGGGACGGTCACCTTTCATGTGGAGAGTACAGAGAGGGGAGAGCAAAGGCTTTTCAAGGGTCCACAGGCCTTCAGTTCCAGTTTCCCCGTTTAGGATGAAGGAAAATGCTTTGATCGGTTCCTCTCTACCCTTGAAGCCTCTCCTGTACCAAGAGAGGTACCCTCTTCTGAGTTCTCAGTGCTCCTGTGAAAGGGAGGGCAGATGTGCAGGGGGTGTGGCAGGGCTGCAGAAGCCTAGGCGGGCGTTCTGTAGAGCGCCGTCTTGACCATGGGGGGCTATGGTGGGCGCTTGAGCATGAGAGGGACACATCTCAGAGTCTTAGGAGGAAAGATTTGAGATGCGGGAGCAGAAGAAGCAGAGGCAGTGAATGCACACATGAGTATGCACACCTCTGTGCTCACGCACACTCACGCATGCACACACCTACTGCAGCAGGCACAGGTGCAAACGGATTTCTGCAACCTCACCCGTTCCCCCACACAACACACAGCAATTTATGTGTCCACACAGACCCGTGCACGCACCCATGCAAGCAAACACCCTGCGTCTACACATTGGTACAGATAATACACACTCAACTGGTCCACCACGCTCTCACCCGTACATTCACACAAAAGCGCAGACCTGCAGAGCAGCCCCCTTCCAGCAGCGCACGCAAGCACTGCACACACGCCGCCGGGCGCCCCCTCCCAGAGGTCCACGCCCTGCCCTGTGCTCAGGGCTCACACACCTGGCGATACACACGCGAGCCTGAGCATACACACACGTGTGCGCAGACAGCTGCCCCAGCCTTGCTCCGCCCTTGGAGCTGCTGCTGGCCAATGAGAGCTCGCTGGGTGCTGTCTCCTAGGCAACCAGTGGAGCTGTCCGACTCAGGGTTGCGAAGGGGGGAGGAGGGCGTGGCCATGGGGATGCCGCACACTCCCCACCCTTGTGCCCTGAGGCCCTGGGTGTTTTGGTTTTTTTTCGGGGTTAGAATGCAGAGCTAGGCTGAGGGCAGGAGTGGAAGGGGTACCTCCGAGATATCATGCCCAAACCGAATCCCAATGATGCTAGCTCCCCCACCCTACCCTGCATGGGCCACAGACGGTGAGCATCCTGGCGGAAGATGCCTTGTATGGCCCACCCTAAGAGGCCTATGGGAGGGCCTGGCTTTGAAGGTTCCAGGTGGGGAGCCTTTATGACCCAGCCCCATGGCCTCTCTCCAGAGGAATCTGAAGAGCTTGCACCATCCCTCTTCCTTTTCCTTAAATGCCCAAGCTTTCCCCTTGGGACCTCCCCAAATGTTCTTCCTTCTGCTTGGGATGTCCCCTACTCACCTCTTCCTGCACCATACCCTCTCACACACTCACTTCTTTTCTTCTGGCAACCTTCTGCTCATGGTATAGGTCACTGCCCCAGGTAGTCCTTTCCTAGCCACCACTGTCCCTGGTCCCCCATTTGAAGTCAATCCCTGAGCTAGAGCTTGTCATCACCAGGACTAGCAAGAGCACACCTTGAGCCTTTTGAAACACAGGGGATACCAAGAGATGGAGACTGGTCAAATGGCCCAAGTACAGGGATGCATGGGATCTGGAGCCAGACAACCTGGGTCTAAGTCCTGGCTCTGCCACATACCAGCTGTGTGTGACTTAGGGCAAGTTGCCCATGGAGCTGGTGAGGATTAAATTAGATCATGCCTGCAAAGCACTTAGAACACTCTCTGGCATGGAGCAGCTGACCAGTAAATGCTTCTACTATTCTTCTTCTTATGGACTCCCCACTATAAATAATGCCACCTCCCCCCCACAGCTTCCAGAGACCAGCCTCATTCAGAACATGAGGCTGTGGAGCAGGAGACTCAAAGGTGGTGAGCAACAGAGGGTATATCCCTCATACACAGACAGACCTATTCCAACAGCAGGTGCCCTGTCCAAGAGGGAGACTTGTCCCATTGGGGCAGAAATCAAGAGCCCATGGTGACAAACAATTATAATTGTCTTTTATCATTCTATTTGTCACTCATGGCTTCCATAACTGCCGCAATGATTTCGAGAGTGATCACAGTGCCCCATGTGTGAGCAAGCCCCATGTGCGGTCCTGGCCTCCAGTTCTCCTGTAGCCTCCCTCAGGGCCTGAGTGAAGTGGGGTTGTTTTTCAAATGGCCAGCCCACATCCTCTTGTGCCCTGTCCCCACTCTGGGGGGTGAGTAAGCAGCAGCCCCCACTCCCCTATTGCAGCAGGACCTCCACTCTTCCCTGATTTGCATAATTGGCTTCCGGTGAGATCCACTGGAAGCGATCTGGCACACCCTGGTTTATGTCTGTGATCCACACTAATCAGCCAGGCATCCTGGAGCATAGCACTGCGCTTCTCCCTAAAAACAGAGATAATCTTTCCCACCTTACAGTTTGTGGGGAAGCTTGGCCTCGATTCCCATAGAAAGTACCTGGCTTGTGGGCTATGCCCAGTAGGGACCAGTAGGGACCAGTCCTTCACTGGGCCCTCCAGGACTATGGGGCTCCAGGCTGGGGTACATTTTAGATTTCAGTACTGTCTGTATCCAAAATGATCTGATGACAAGAAGCATAAACCCTCCTAAAGATGTACTCTCACAAGGGGTTTTCTGGAAGCAGACAGTCTCAGAGAAGCCCATCATAGCCAGCTTCCCCTCTCTCCTGGTGGCTCAGTTTCTGGCTGCACAGGGGCTTGAGTCACCCGTCTGTCTCTGCAGAAATGATCAGGGGTGGGGCGCCTGGGTGGCTCACTGGGTTAAGTCTTTGCCTTCGGCTCAAGTCATGATCTCAGGGTCTTGGGATCAAGCCCCACATCGGGCTCTCTGCTCAGCAAGGAGCCTGCTTCCCCCTCTCTCTCTGCCTGCCTCTCGGCCTACTTGTGATCTCTCTCTGTGTCAAATAAATAAATAAAATCTTTTTAAAAAATGATCAGGGGCTATCTGAATGAGCACAGCTACCCTAGAAGGGCAGCCTCGGCTCCCCATGGTCTCTGTGTTCAATTCTAAATTTCTCAGAGAAACCATGATGGGCCAGGATGAGGCCAGGTGTCCACCCTTTGTCCAGTCTGCTGAGGGAGGGACTAGAAGGTAGGGAGGGCCACCTCTTCAGGGATTTGGGAGGAGCGAGGTCTTTAAGTAGGAGTGTGAGTGGAGTGAAAATGGTGACTTTCCCTAGACCAGTGGTTCGCAACACTGGCTACACATTGGAATCACCAGGGGAGCTTTAAAAAAAATACTGCTACCTAACTCCCACTCCCAGAGATTCTGATGTCATTGGCCTGGGTTGATGCTGCAGCAATAAAATTTCCAAGAGTTCCCCAGGCGATTGTAAAGTGCAGCCAGGGTACCAATCACTACTTTCAAGACTTCCCGCTGGCTGAGTCCACACCACGGTGTCATCCATCCCTCTAGTTTGGTCTCCCTTCAGGCCAGAGGAGAGGTTCATCCTCCACAGCCTAAGTCAGTGATTCCCAAGCCATCCCCTGAATAAGATAAGGTCAGAATCCTGATTCCCCAGTCTGATCCATCCCTACTGAATCTGAACATTTGGAGAGGAGCTCTGCTGATTCTTATCACCAATTGGAGACACTGGGCTGAATGATAACTTTACCCACTATCCATGCAGCTGACATGCAGTCATGGAGGAAATCACCCCAAGCCCATTCTGTAGAGAAATCAGTGATGGTAGCAAGCCAGATGCCCCCAGAGCTCTATGCTCAAAGAACAGTGTGGACATCCATTGTTCTGTCTACCTTGTGTGAGGTGCCTGCCCTCCAACCACATGGTGAGACTAAGAACTGTCTTCTGTCTTCTAATAGAACCATCTGCTGTGGCCATGGCTCCATGTAGGAGAGGGTAGCTAACCCTAGCTGAGCCGATCCATATCCACATCTGCTTGTTGGTGTGAGTAGACAAGGAAAATGGTAACTTCCCAAAGTGTAGCTAATCAGAAACCTTCCCTAGGATATCTGAACTTGGAACCAGAGAATTCCAATATCAGTGTTTCTCTGGATTACAGACTGGGAAAGGTGAACCTGGGAGTTACCATGAGCCAAGTTCACAGAGGATCCAGGAAGAAGCAGAGGCAAGCCTTGGGGAGAGTCTCTGATTCTGCTTTTCTCTGTGGTACCCTGAGCCTGGCTCTTGGTGGGACCCGGGTCTGAGTCCCAACAACTATGGGCACAGCACAATTAGCAGTTTTACTACTACATACCATGGGCCACTGACTACCCCTTCCCAGCCAATCCCACATTTTATCTGAGGTCTGTTTCTTGTCACCTGAGTCCTAGGGTCAGTCTCTGTTTTAGGGCCAGTTTCAGTGGGTTTCTTCCCTTTTCCAGAAAAATGCCCATTGAATGTAAGGTTACGGAGAAATTTAAAGAAGCACAGTGAACCATGAACTGCCAGGTTTCCCTGCACCAAACTGAAAACCATCTAGAAGTTCTCTCATCTCTGCTCTTCTGTCATATTTGCTCCATTCTCCTCCTCATCTCTGACAAGCAAGTTTTTCTTTTACTTACCAACGTGCACTTAGCTGAGCTTGACCACCCAAGATAGCAGCCCCTGCCAGGAGCCCACACAACCTGGAATCTCAGTTCCCTGCAGCTAACCTAATAGTCGTGCCCTGATTTTAAATTCCCATGAGACACACTCTGATTGGCCGAGATGTAGTCAGGTGACCTCAACCTGGTCCAATCAGCTAGGGCCGAGGGAGGGCTGCAGTGGAGAACAAGGACCCACCCTTGTTCACCAGCTCCTGGACACCGTCCTTGGAACTCTGGGACATGAGGGAGATGACTTTTGGATAAACTTAAATGAACCCATACTTTCTCCAAGAGAGCTTGTTCCTCAGCAAGTCAAGAAGAGAGTGGAAATCGTAACAAGGGGGTCGGCGGATAGTGCTAGCGAGGCCTGGTAGCTGGCAAAGAGAGATGGCCAGGGGTGACCCTCACCCTCACCCCTGAGGCAGCAGCTGCAACCCTGCTTTGCATCCTGTCCAGATATTTCCAGTAAATAAACATTGACGCTTTCGATATCATGTTAATTTCACAGGCGGCTGCTCTGCTGACAGTTTCCACACTCCGCCAGCGCCTCTTGTCAGTTTTAGACTCACAGTCGGACGCCAGCCCTGCTCGCAGGCTGCCCGACATACGGACATAAAAACAAATGGCTCAGAAAGCCCTGGTGAGATGACAGTGAGCAGCATGGGCCCATAGGTTGGGCCGAAGCAGCCCTGTCCACGGTCCTGAAGTTGACCGGGGCAAGGGCAAGGCCACAGGGCTTGGAATCCACTAGTGTACCCTTGCTTCTCTACCTTTCAGGGCCATAGTTTTCAAGTCTGTGAAAGGAGTTAATTTTGTAGCCTTGCTTCCTTAGGACCTTGACTGCGAGTTGTGGGCAACCTCTGACTCTAAAAGACTCTTCTTGAACTTCCCAGGGGAATCCAATCTAAATGATGACTTTTGCCTGGCTTTGACCTTCAGCACAATCCCCAAAGGCATTTGAGCAGAAATTTATCCCAGTTTTGCAGATGAGATAGCTGAGGCCTGATGCCAGGCAGTAATTTTCTCTGTTTCACAGCAGGAGACAGGAGCAGAACCAAGGCAGGAACTGGGGGTGCTGGCTCCAGCTCCAGCTACTTTGACAGCTGTCAACCACATAAACCAAAGTCCTAGGGCCACAGGAATGGTAAGGCCAGAGACTCCTGCCTTGTCCCAAGCTCAGCTGAGCCAGCCCCTTGGAGCATTTAGGCTTCTTCCGGACATGCATAGTCATGAAGCCTCATGCATATGTATGATTTATTCCTATTATAAGCTGAGCTGAGTCTGTACTTTCTGGCTAGGTCCTCCTGTGGTCTAGGACCCTCTCTGTCAGCCAATGTTCCTACGTCTCCTTCAGGGAGCCCACTGATGGGCCCACTTTAATCCACGCCAACACACACTGGGAGCTGAAGGGGGGAAGCTGGGCCAGAAGCTCCTTCTGGGTGCTGGGATGCCTTCCTTCTTCTGGTTGCTGCTATGACTGCTTCTAGATGCTTCCACCTGGTGGGAAGGAACACTTGCATCAGCAGGGCTGGTCCTGCCACACATCCTGTCACCTCCCCAAGACCTAAGTGGGACCCCAAGAGGGATGAGGCTGAGGCAGGTTATAAATGACTACAGTGATGGCCCACCTCCTTGTCTGCCATCTACTTCCTGAATAAAGGCTTCACTAGCCTGGAGGGACATGTGGGGCAGTGCAGCCCAGGGGTGGTGACAGGAAGCAGAAGGAGACATCTTGGCCTCCCAAGTTGCTGTCCAGGGTGACTCAGATGGCCATCTTCTCTGGGGGCAGGGCTCTGGAGCACCCACATGGCAGCTCACACCCACTCACCACTGGCGCCTGCTTCTGCTCAATAAAGACTCATTAATGGACTTAAGTGAATTAGAGTCATTAACACTGTTATCAGAGGCCGGCAGAGGTTGGCGCCTGCCTTCTAGGCCCAGCCCACAGTCTGGGGAACTTGGGCAAGGCTTTCACATCTCAGGGCCCTCACCTATAAATTGGGGCATAAATGTCCCCCGACCCCTACCACCTACACACACACACACACACACACACACACATACACACACACATATACACACTCAGCACTGTAGCTTCCATCACCTATAGGCAAAGACATTTTTTCAAAGATTTGTTTATTTAGGGGCACCTGGGTGGCCCAGTCATTAAGCGTCTACTTTCAGCTCAGGTCATGATCCCAGGGTCCGGGGATCAAGCCCCACCTGCTCAGAGGGGAGCTTGCTTCCCCTTCCCACTACCCCTTGCTTGTGTTCCTTCTCTCACTGTGTCTCTGTAAAATAAATAAAGTCTTTTTTTTTAAAGATGTATTTATTGATTTGAGGGGGCGGGCAGAAGAAGAGACAGAGTCTTAGCAGACTCCCTGCTGAGTGCAGAGCCCGACTGAGGTTCAATCTCACAACCCTAAGATCACGACCTGAGCTGAAATCAAGAGTCAGATGGACACTCAAATGACTGAGCCGCGAGGCACCCCCAGGCCAAGATTTCTAAGGTCCTAAGGCTGGCATTCAAGGCCACCTGGCCTGGTTCTTTCCACCTCTCTAGTTACTCCTCCACCCCGCCCCCCCATCCCCACCCCACTGCATACAGATTTGTGCTTTGCGCTTGTTACTTCCTCTGACTGGAAACTCAACTCTGCTTTTTCCCTAATCCTGTCCCAGACTGCTAAACTCCTGAGCACACTTCAAACCCTGTGCCAGTGTTACCTCCTCTAGGAAGGCTTCCCTGACCACCCATCCCAGGCTGGGTTACATAGTCTCTCTCTCTGGGGCCACCTAAGGGAACCACCCACAAGAGAGGTTATGTCTTAGACAAATGTAAAAGACAGCCCACTTTCCCCATGAGGAATTGCCCTGAAGGGCTTGTTCCCAAGCAAGTCAAGAAGAAAGCAGAAGTCAGGACAGAGCCCCAGCTTCCCTCTGTCATCTGCAGAGTGGTCGTCTATTTTGATGTTTGTCTCCCCCACCAATTACATCTACTTGAGAGATCAGAGTCCAGGTCTGTCTCACCCAGCGCCAGGCACACATAGGTGTGCTCCTCAGTTGGTGCACCTCCTCAGAGGTGGAAGGGCGGCAGGGGTGGGGGGAGGGGGAGAATAATTCTAGGAGCTTCCTTCAGGACTTTTTCTCCAAAGAGCCCTTGGCAAGAAGGAAGGACACAACCTCCCTCCAATCCCTTCCCCCACTCCCTCCCAGGTCCCTGCTCAGCACCTCCCAAATCACTTAATTTTTACAGATTTTTTCCTCCTTAATTACAGCCCAAGTAACAAGTAACAAATAAACGAGGGGGGTGGCAAACGAGGGAGAGGGAAGAAAATCGCAGACGCTGCCAGCCTCTCACTGGGGCATCCCATACCAGGAGCTTGGAGCCAGGACAAAGGCGGTGGGAGGGAGGTTTTCAGACTGGAGAGTGGTTCTCACACTGGTACCTTCTTAAAGTCTCTGGCTCCAAGATGAGCTGTACTGGGCCCTCTCCAGGCCAGAGAATTTCTTGGCCACACCACTCGGGTAGGAGCTCTCTAGACCTCTCCCACTCTGGCCCCTGGTGGGGGAATTGTCCACAAAATGAAGATAATCCATTGCAACTGCCGTTCATTGAGGACCTTCTGTGTGCCAGGCACTTGGCTCAACCACTGCTCTGATCATCAGAGCAACACTTACCACAAGCCATTCTAGAGGGAGGAAATGAGGCCCAGAAAGAGAAAGCGATTCCCCACTAGGAAGTAGGTCTGATTTCAAAGTCTGCACTTTCCATGAAACCATGCTGCCACCCACCCACATGAGCATGCCTACCCCCTCCGAGGGGTGGTTTGAGCGTCTCCTGGGCAATCCTACTGCTACCTCTGCTGCCCCAGCAAGAGCCACATTCTCTCGCTTTCCTTCTCTCTGGGTTGGGTATGGACAAGGAAAGCCACCAAAATCCTCAAAATCCTTTCTCCTTTCTCACTGCCTATACTGGATGGGTAAAGATGGTCAGAAAAATTTTTATTGCAAGGGATGTAAAAACAAAGCCCAGGGGCGCCTGAGTGGCTCAGTTGGTTAAGCATCTGACTTTGGTTCAGGATCTCAGGGTCCTGGGATCAAGCCCCGCATCGGGCTCAAGCCCTTGCCCAAGTTGGACTCCCCACTCAGCAAGGAGTCTGCTTGTCCCTCTCCCTCTGCCCCTTCCCCCTACCCCCTCTCTGCCCCTTCCCCTCCTCCTCTTCCTCTGCCGCTCACCACTCTCCCCCTCCTCACACTCTCTCTCAAATGAATACAAATCTTTAAAAAGATAAATAGAAACAAAGCACAAAGGAGCCAAAAACAAACCACCAAGACATACTTTTTGTCTTAAAGCATGAGAACATGACCACCAAGCCCCAATTTCTAATCTGTCAAGGCTGCAGCCTCCTGTGCAGGGCAGTAAAGCCTTGGGTCTGCTGGGCCTGGTGGCTCTGGGCCACCTTGCCTTTTACTGACAGACTCCTGGGAGAACTGACCCTGAAGAAGAACTAATCTAAACCCAGCTGCCCAGGCCAACGCTGATTCCTTCTCTCTGTCAAGAGATTTGTCCCTTACATCTGGGTGGCTCAGTCCATTGGGCTGCTGCCTTCGTCTGGGGTCATGATTCCAGGGTCCTGGGATCGAGTCTCGCATCAGGCTCCTTGCTCAGTGGGAAGCCTGCTTCTCTCTCTGCCTCTGCCTGCCTGTGCTCTCTCTCTCTTTCTCTGACAAACAAATAAATAAATAAATCTTAAAAAAAAGAGAGAGAGAGAGAGATTTGTCCCTTACAGGATCTGGATTTCTCTTGATGTAAGGGGTGAGTGAATTCTGTGCACCTCCCTTGCCCCCAGGAAGGGATCATGGAGCAGCAGGAATAATGGAGATGTCTTTGGCCTCTGAAGGGGTGGGAGGAAGCCGCACACAAAGCCGAGTGTATTGTTCCTGCCCCACCCCTGATCCAGGGGCCTCAGGTACAACCATGTAGTGGGGCACATGGGGAAAGGGCAGCCAGGCCAGCTGGTGGAGTAGGAACAATTCATTCATTCATTCATTCATCGAATATTAATTCAACATCTACCCACTGTGTGCCAGGCAGTGCTCCTCCTGCCAGTAGGCACTGGGGGTGGTGAAGGACAAAACCCAGACGGGTTCCTGCCTTTGTCACTCATAGAGTCTAGTGTAAACATTTTCTGTAAAGGCTGGATGTAAATATTTTACGCTTCATGGGCCACATACAGCCTTCGTTGCACATTCGTCTTTGTCTTCTTACAGCCCTTTCAGGATGCACCAAGGATCCTTAGCTCACCGGCAGCACAGAAGCAGATTGCTGGCTGAATTTGGCCCAGGGGCCCTAGTTTGTCAGTCCTGGGTCTGGTGCAACCTATCCCATAAAAGGATAATGGAGTCACATGGGTACTTCAAGATTTTTAGTGCTTTCATTAAAAAAGTGAAACGAGGGGGGCCTGGGTGGCTCAGTGGGTTAAGGCCTCTGCCTTCGGCTCGGGTCGTGATCCCAGGATCCTGGGATCGAGCCCCAGATCGGGCTCTCTGCTCGGCTCTCTGCTCGGCGGGGAGCCTGCTTCCCCCCTCTCTCTCTGCCTGCCTCTCTGCCTACTTGTGATCTCTGTCAAATAAATAAATAAAATATTTTTTAAAAAGTGAAACGAAACGGTGAAATTAATTTTAATAATATAGTTTATTTAAGCCAATATACTCATAATATTTTCATGTTAAGATTCTTCAGTGGACACCCCCCATTGCTCTCAAAGTGAAGTCCAAAGTCCCTTCCTGTGGTCTGCAGGGATATACGTTAGGATGGTTTTTCCTGCAAGTTACAAGACAGCAAACTAGTACTGCCTTAAATCTAAACAAATGCACCCACAAAACAGGAAGTCGAAGTAGGTAGACCGCCTCTTGCTTCTCATTGGCCAGAGCTGAGTCACGTAACCATCCCCGAGCCAGTCATTCACTGGTAAAGATACAGACTGGCCACTCCACCACCCAGGGCTGAGGTCGTGGGTTCTCCCGCTGTGCTGGGGAGGGGTGGGGAGGAAGTTGTGACACCCACTGTTCCCGCACAGCCCTCTTGTGGTGGGTTCAGGGCCTGCCCCCAGCCTGTCCTCCCACACCCGGCCTCACACTCTATGATCTAACCTCCTCGGGCCCACCGAAGTGCCTTCCTTTGCCTGTAAGATTTCATGCATGCTGTTCCTTCTCCTTGGAATGTTTTTCCCATTCTCCGCCTCTCTCCTCATCTTTGCCTGGCTACTTCCTCTTGTCCTCTAAGCTTCAGGCCAGATGCTGTTTCCACAGGAAAACCACACCTGGCCCCCCAGATCTGATCGAGGGTTCCTTCATGGACAGAGACCACAGCCAACTCACTTTCCAGGGTCTAGCACAGAACCTACACAGAGTAGGTACTTGTTGAATAGGACCATTTTTGGGCACTTCTCATTTTAGAATTGTGGTGAGAGAGAAGACAGAGCAGGTCCCTATGCCACCCAGGGCCTTGTAGAGAGTAGTACCCTGCCCAGGGAGAGGCCAGGTCAGGAGACCCATGTTCAGGTACTGGATCTCCCTCCGACCTTGGGTGTGACCTTGGGCAGGACTTCTTTGGGCCTGACCAGGGTTTAGGGATGGTGGGTAGATGAGAATGCTGGGAGCTGGGGCAGGAAGCTAAACCCAGGGCACATAAGGTTCCTCTGTCCAAGGCAGGGGCTGAGATGCCCACAGAGCCCATGTAGAACCAGGCCTCCTCAGTGGGGAGGGCTCCAAGCCTCTAAGAGAGTAGGAGGCAGGAAAAAAGCAGGATTGAAATTCCATCAGGCACTCACTGAGCCTGCTCCCTGGAGCCCCTGTGCCTTTGTTCCATTTAATCAATATGTAATTAAACTGAAATCCCAGCTTAAGAATTTCCAGTGGTGTTAAGACCAGGCTTTCCAAGGGGCTGGCAGATTTGAGGCTCCTGGGTCCTCCAGCCATTAGCCCTTCACCAGCCTGGCCTGTGCCCCACCCCACCAAGCCTCAAGGTCACCTTCCCAGCAGGCCATGCCCCAGTGGGACTCTAGTCTTCCACAGGCTTTCTGGAGGAAATGGTGGGGCCTCCCAGGGGCAAGAGGATCAGGAGGAGGGTGCAAGCTCCCTGGGTTACCATGACCACCCTGGGGCCATCCTGGGTCCAGTTGCCCTTATGTGATAGGGAGGAAACTGAGGACAGTGAGGCCATGGTGGAAATGACTCTCAAGCTGGCCCGCCCCCCACCTACCTCTTCTCTCCTCTCCCCTTGGGGTGACCCAGGGCTCCAATGCCACAGGCTGCTGCGTGCCAAGCACTTACCATGTTCCATACGCTATTCTGACTCCTTGACGTGCATTAACCCATTTACTCTTCCAAAGAGCCTGTGAGGGAGGTGTTCAGAGTAACTCCATGTTAAGATCACAAAACAGAGGCCCAGAGCGCCTGGGGTCCCCAGCTAGTTGATGGTGGAGCTAGGATTTAATTCCAACGCTGCTTGTTCCAGAGCTTTAAGCACTCAGGGACCTCGCTGCCAAGACCCTGTGACCTCCATCACCAGGAGCCAGCAGACAGCCCAGTCCCCATCCTGGTTGGCCCCACACCTGCCACAAACGCTCTTCACATACCTCCTCACATGCCCAGAACTGGCTTTCAGGTGCAAGGCTAAAACTCCTCCAGGGCTCCCACCGTCAACACCTCCAAGTCCTCCGAGTTCTTCTGCATGGACAGCTCTGTGTTCAGGGACGTCTGAAACCCTGCCCTTAAATCAACATTGGCCAGCGGAAACAGCATGAGCCATAAGGATAAGGCTCACACGCTAGTAAGGAACCACACTGAAAGAAAAAAATAAGCAGGTGTAATGAATTTAAATATATATTTAACGAAAAGAACCTAAAATATTATCATTTCTACATATAATCAGTATTAAAACTATTGAGCTCTTTTACATTCTTTTGTAGCAGTCAGTCTCTGAAATCTGGTGTGTATTTTCCACTTCGGGCACATCTTGATCTAGACAGGGCACGTCTCAAGTGTCCAATGGCCACACACAGCTGGGGGGGGGCCTCCGTGTTGGACTGCGCAGCCTTGGACAGCCACACCCCACATGCTGTTGAAATACCGCGAGAAAGGAAAAGATAGAGTTCCTGCTTCAAGGGCAGTCTAAGCCCACTCAAGCAAGGAGACCTATAGGAGGAAAACCACAGGGAGGAATATAAGAGATGCTTTCCCCACCTTAAGTGTTCTCTGGGGAGTGGGGAAGAGAGGAGCCTGACCCTGGGAAATTGGACATGGAGGGTCTCTAGGTAGGTTAAGGGGAGTGGAGGACCATTAGCTGACAGGAGAAGTCCGGCTCTGGCTCCAACCCCATCCTTGGCTCATTCCTCTCCCTCCACACCTAGCAGCTGCTGTGCTGAACTTGGGGGGTCTCCTGGGGGGCAGATAAGAGAGAGCTAAATCAGAGGCCAGCCTGTCTCCCCAGAGACTAATTGTTCCCCTGAGGCAGGCCCCTTCCCTTTCACTAGACTGATGAATGGAGCCGTTCCTCATTCCTCTGGGCAAGCACGCAATTGCCATAACGCCATAATCTCCCTAGGGACAACTACCCAAACCAGGGAAGAAGGAAAATGGCCCTGTGCCTTAAAAAAGCAAAGGTTGTACTGTCCAAACAACTCGTTGCTTGGCTTTCAGAAGCATTTGAAGCTCAGAACCAACATCATTGCCATCTCATGGTGGCGCCCCATCCTCTCTCTCAAGCCCAGTGAGAATGGGCTTCCACATGTGTCAGTAAGGTAGGATCACTAGGGCTCCAGGAGTTGGGAGGGTTCATGCATTTGCCATGGAGTCCCGGAACCTTTTACTCCTTAGGATTATCGTCACATCTTAGTCTTTCAGTGTGGGCATTGCAAAGATGCACGGAATAGAAGTGTAGAAGAACGTCGTCCCTTAGAAGTGTCTCATGTGAAGACTTTTTAACTGCCTGCGTCCCCCACCACTCCCCACTACTCCTGCTGTGGGTAGAATATGGTCTGAACTGATTTTCCTTGACCCCAAGGCCATCCCAGGATTTTCCTCCCAGATGTGCCATATTGGGACCTATTTGCTTTGCATGTCCTTGTCATACACTACTGTGAATGTCTAGACCCTTGACTCTAGTGATTTGGAATGTTCTGGTAAAACTCTGTGTTGTTCATACCCTAGCTCCCATGCTTTCTTCTTGTCAGGCTTCCTTTGTTGTCTCCCCATTGCTATCCTACAACCCTACTACCTACCCTCTCGACCTTTGGTCTTGAATCCTTGGTGCCCTCTAATTCCTTAGGGCAGGAAGGCTTCTGGGAATTCTCCTTGTCATTCCTAATATCTATATAGGGCTGCTCCTAGAAATTTGTCAGACTGTCTCCTAGCTATCCCACAGGAGGGCTTGAGAGCAGTGGGGTCCTTCAGTCAGACCCCAGAAGAAACTGGCAACCTAGGCACCTAGCTCTCTAAAAGAAGGGGCACTGCTGGCAGGACAGCCTGCCTGACTCTCTGCTCCTTGGTACCCAAGCTCCTACATCAAGTTCTGCATCCATGAAGGGAGAGTGCCCTCCTCCCAACCTATCTGACAAAACCTGGATAAGAAAACCTCAAAGAGTCATGTGGGACCTCAATAACCAGCCGAGATGGCCCAGCCCCTGTGTATCAGGTGGCAAGGACCCCAGGAGGCATCAGGGGAGGTTTGGAGAGTGTGGGGCTGCTGAGGCTGGGGTAGAGTCCAGACAAAGGAACAAGGTGGGCAAGGCCAGGCCAGCCAATCCTGGGGTTTAAAGTTGGCCTGTCTGTGCAATGTCCATCCTCACTTGCCACAGCCCTGGTTAATGTAGTAGTAAGTCAGGGGTAGAGCCAGGCTAGACTGGGTTCTGACCAGAGAGAAAGGTGTGGGGGGAGAGCTCATACAGCTGGAGAACAACCGAAGGGACACAAGTGGGCATCTGGGCTGCATGTCCGTTGTCCTCCTAGTCTTTCTTGGATGTGGGCCTCCCAGGTGGAATAGTCATGGGATTCAGGACCAGAACCTGAACTCTGCATTGAGACTTTGACCTTGAGGGAGGCTAGGGGCTGGGCCCAGGGGCAACAGCCAGATCAGCAAGGGCGGGCAGGCAGCAGAGGTCTGATCTTCTCTAGCCCAAACTGCAGTGGAGCTGCCAAAACAGCCTTGGAATCCTGGAAGCTTCTTTCAAAGGGGGTGATATTTATGGAAGCACCCAGAATCTTGCTTGGAGTGCAGAAGGTACTCAATGTGCTTACTCTTAACCCAAATCTGTAGGTTGTAGGGAGCCAGTGCCTGAGTGGGAGAGTGGCCAGAATGGGAGCCCAGGAGCACTGGGTGCAGAATGGATGGGTGGGACAATGTGGTCAATGAGATCAGAGGCAGTGACCATGACACTGCTCAAAATGGCCATCCCCAGGTGCAGATGCTCTGGGAGAGGCAAGAGGGCTCCAGCCAGTCCCAAGGTTGCTAGTAGCTGTCCCGGCACAGCCTTCTTGAATAGAACCTCAAGACAGCTGCCCTGGAGCACAAACAAAGCTCTTTCCTGGGGATGTCCCCATAGGCCACTCCCCTCCTTTTCTCCCTCCCTTCTGGTTTGTGCCAGCCTTCAAGGATGATGTAGGGGCTGCTTGTGGAGAAAGGGCTAGTTGAGATTGAATGGAAGGTTAAGAAAGTGTGGCAGGGGTTCAGCTCCCAAGGGACTGGTGAGAGCAGGAGGCTGGCTCTGGGTCGTGACAGTCATGATGATTGAAATCCTCCCCAGCTACCTCCTGACACCAGGGCCTTCTCCCCCTACTTTTAGGGCGCTCCCTTGGAGGTGGTGGCAAAGGCTATCATCTCCTATTGCCAAGGGACAACCAAGAGCAATCAGTGGGTTTCCTGTACCAGGCTTACCCTGCATAGTACCCTCTCTCTGAGCTCTTAACCTGTGGCCTCAGCCCACCTGCCCTTTCCAGAGCAGGGTAGGGGGAGGCAGAGAGAGCCAGGTTGGTCGGTTAGGGGAGGCACTGGATTTTGGGGCCTGGGGAGGCCTGGAGACACAGGGAAGTGCAAAGCATGGCTCAGGACCCAGGACCTTGGCACCTCCATGTCTGTTCTGTGTCCGGGAAGTGCAGAGGGAGTGCACAGTGGCAAATAGGCTCCCGGCATCAGCTAGGAGACTCCCAAGCCGCAGCCTTTCAGGGTGCACCCACGACTTTTGCTGAAGCTTTATACTATCTGTATTCTTTTCCTAGTACTCTTTAAGCCAACTTACATTTTTACTTTGGTAAATTTATTTTTTTATTTATTTACTTTTAAAAGGTTTGTTTATTCATTTAAGAGTCAGAGAGAGAGAGCTGGGGGCAGGGACAGAGGAAGAGAGGATCGCAGACTCTGCACTCAGTAGAACCCAATGCCCGGCTCCAGGCGGGGTTCGCCATGGAACTCCATCTCATGGCCCTGAGATCACGACATGAGCCCCAGAGATGTTTCTTTTAAAATATATTTATCCAGGGGGCACTTGAGGGGGCACAGTCGGTTAAGCATCTGACTCTTGGTTTCCACTCAGGTCATGATCTCGGGGTCATGAGAGTCTGCTTGTCATGGAGTCTGCTTCACATTCTTTCTCCCTCTTTCTCTGCCCCTCCTGCTCATGCTTTCTCTCATATACATAGTAAAATTAAAAGAAGACCTTTCTACTAGTAACTTCAGAAAAAATCTAGTCTCAATTTTCATAAATAAAAGGTATGTGTAAAACCAAATACAATGGCAGTGATAAAAATGAGACCCCATTTTAAAACATTAACTAATCATGGAAATCAACAGTCTTTGAGTCTGAAGCCTGTCATTTTGGTCATTTTTGTTTAAGGGAAGGAGATTTGCAAGAATTGGAGGTGCTGAAGGTGAATCAACGGAGCCTTTCTCGATGTTTCCAGAAGGCTTTTGAGGCTAACTGGAGGCAGACTAACTTTCCCATCAAGTGACCATTTAATGATGGGATGATGAGTCTGTGCTTGACATAAAACCACCTCCCTACCCACAGTAACCTCCATTTCCCCCCAGGTTAGTCCCTGGTGTCAGGACCACCGGGCCCAGTGGCACCTGCCACACAGTGTATTTGGGGAAGTCATGTAACTTCTGAGCCTTAATCTGCTCATCTATAACATGGGCAGAGTTTTTTGAATTTTAAATGAGATAATAGCAGCTCAGTACCTATCATATAGTAGACACTCAATAAAGATTTCCATCCTTCTTTGGCAACATCGTTGACTATTCTAAGGCCATTTTTTGAGCTGTGGGGTCATTCATGACTGCCCAGGGCCTAGTCCCTGGTAGAGCCCCAGGTGCATAAACAGAAGCATGAATAATTTATTATTCTTCAGGTGGTCAGAGCCACTAGGAAGGCCATCAGGAGCAGCTAAGGACATTTCCAGAGCTGACAGCTTGTGCCTCTCTGGATCTATAGGGCAGGGAGGCCTGCAGGACACTTCCCAGGGTCCTGGGGATCCACAGAGAGCAAACCCTGCCCCCTCTTCATCCCAGACCCTGATTGTCAGGGAGGGCACAGGGCCAGGGCCAGGAAAAGCAGGGAGCAAGGAGACGGGGTGTATAGGTCACTGAGTAGTCTCAGGCCCCAATTACAGAAGGAACGTCTAGTGAAAAGTTGAGGACATTACCCTGGGGTCAAGGCCTCTTCACCCCGGGGCTGGTGGAGGAGTCCTGGAAGAGGGTGAGGAGGGAGAAGAGAGGCACTATGCCTGCAGGGGGAGCCTCCCCCCAATTCTTTTGGCTCTATTTTACTTCCCAGCCATCCCTCCACTCTTATCAGCCTTGGGTAGGGCAGGGGCTCTAGATGCTTGCCCCAGCTCCCCCACCCCCGCCCCCACCCCCGGCCCCAGCCAGGGTCAGGCTAGGCAGCTTCCCAGACTCTGCCCTCAAGACTGCCCAGCTGGCCCGGATGGAGCCGCCCGTGTCATCAGGAAGGAGAGGAAAGACAGGCACCTGTAAATGTAAAAGGCACCTGTAAAAGGGGAGGAGAGGCACTAGAGGCAGGGGTGGAGAAGGGAGGGAATGGGGCGGGGTCTCCTCCGTCCCTCCCCTATTGACCTCAGAGATGCAGCCCCCTGTAACTGTCCCAGGAACAGTTACAGTGTGGCCAGGGTCACTGCTCCACCCTACGAATGGGAAAATGCATCAAAGGCTCTGTCTTCCCTTAGTTACGTTTGGGGCCCTCCTCCTTCCAGTGGGGGCAGTGGGCACCAGTGGGTTAATGCATTTGCTTTCCAGAATCATACACAAGGAGGGTTTCTGGCAGCCTGGGGTGGCCTTGGAAAAGGGCTCTTAAAGGACCCATAAAACACCTGCCAGGGCGGGGACAGCTCCTCCCACGGGCACATCTGCCCTGACCATCTTAGAAGGGCCAGCCGTACCCAAGCGTGGGTGCTTCGGCTGGGGGTCCCTCTCCCTGTGTCTCCTCAAGGCCAGCTTCCCCCCACATCTCAAGGCCACTTCCCCCCACAAGCTCACCCCCTGGGCCAAGGCAGAGAAGCTTCCCATCCACTTTGGGCCATGCCTGTGTGCCCAGGGTAGCCCTGACATGAGCTCCTTAAAGGTGGCATGCCAGCCATGGAGGGGGCCTCTGGAGCCAAGTGTGAAAAAGGAGGGGCCTAAGGGCAGATGCTGAGCCAACACCATAGACCTAGTCAGGGCCCTAAACCTAAACCCAGTTAAGAGGGGCTCCTGCCCTGAGCCCTGCACATTAGACAGCCAGCTCTGGATCTGGAACACTGCCGTGAGGGACCTCCTCCCTGGGCCTCCCCTTCTGAGAGGGCACCATGCCTCTGATGCCCACACTTGGGGCCTGAGGGGTCTCCCAGGGGCTGTGTGCATGGGATGGGGACAGAGTGTGGCCTTGCAGGCTAGGGTGTCTGTCCCCCTGTAGGTGAGCAAGGCCCTTTTCAGGGTGAGACACAGCCAGGGGTGAAGGGAAAGGAGAGGAGGGGCTGGCCAGGGCTTAGGGCTAGAGTCTGGGGCCAGCTTTTCCCCAGAATTCTATATTTGAACCTGGCCTTTCAAGCTGCTATGAGATGTATTTGTCAAAGTAGGAGCCTAGAACATGTTTAACAGTCTGTTAGCTTGATTTATAATTTAAACACCTAGATGTATGTCATACAGACTTTCTTTTATACCGTCACCACAGATCCTGCAAATGTTAGGGGTGAGCCTGGGTTGGAGGCGTCATTAGACTCGGTTACCTGTGCTCTGAGATGTTCTCTGCCAGCAGTGTGGGGCAAGGCAGCCACCACCGCTAGGTGTGGCACTGGGCACAGTTGTGAGCAAGCATCAGCCTACGGGGTCTCCCAGCTGGCAGGGATTTGAGTTCATCGATGAACTCCCCATTGTACAGATGGCAAAACCGAGGCCTAGTGGGTTCCAGGGAGGCCTAGCGGGTTCCACTGATGTGCGTGCACAAAGCCCAGGAGCACGCACACGTCTGTGCAAATGCAGGGTACTCTGTGCGTCAGTGGAGGTGTGCGCGCACACGACTGCATACACGGGCGATTCCGGGGGGACTTGCTTTCTTCACATTTGTTCTGCACTGCAGAAGATCCATCATTTCCTTTTCCTGTAATGATGTTGACCTGATTAAAATTTTTATTGGATTTCGCAAAATAATTTCATATACAACATTCCCTGGGGGGAGTCGCTGGAGGAGGCGATGGCGGAGGACGGCGGGGAATGGGGGTTGGGGGGCTAATAGGCGAAGAGAGAGCGACAAGTAGTTTTAGAAAGAGCTTGAGTAGGAAAATATTACACAGGCTGCTGAAATGACCGGTGGGGGGCAGGCCGGGCAGCAGAGAGATGAAAGGCTGTGCCTTGTGAGTTGTGTTCTTGGGAAGCTGCAAGTGGAGCACTGATGTAGGCCAGCCATGGGAGGACAGGAGGGCGTCAGAGGCCCGTGCCCCCAGAGGGACCCTGCAGGGCCGAAGAGGAGGGCTCCACAGGCACAGAAGACAGATGCTGGCTTATCCCCTCTTGCCTCCCTCCCCAGCCCAAGGCCCTGGAGCGCCACTGGTCGGGAATGTCAGGGTCTGCCCGACATTCAGGTGGTATTCAGGTACAGGTGGATGAGGTCAAAGCCAAAGCCAAGGGAGGCTGCAGATGGTGTAGCTGAGTCAACACCCTTCCTTCCCAACACACTTCCAGGGTAGTGGCCACCCTGTGGGAGCCTTTGGGGACCTGGGTTCCTCCCAGCATGGCTCAGCCACCCGCTGGCCGAGGAGCTTGGGAAGTCATTGAAGCTCTTGAGGCTCCGTTTTCTCACTCTGAGATGTTGGCAGGACTTGAGGAGACAAGGGTGCAAAGGGCTGGAACAGCTGCTCTCACGCCTGGCAGTTGCTTTATTTATTACTATGGTCATGTATTCATTCATTCGTTCATTCTAGAAACTCCATTCTGACTATCCTCTGGCAGGCACATGTCAGGGGGAGTGAAAAGTGCCTGACCTCCTGGGGCTCCCATTCTAGAGGGGAGACCAACACCTAACCAAGTAAGAAAGTAAAATAAACTATATTTTCGATGGTGATAGGTGCTGTGGAAATCAGCAGGAACCTGGCAGTTCTGGGAGGGGCTGCCGTTTATGCAAGGGGTCAGGAAAGGCCTTGCTGAGAAGGTGGCTTTTGAGAATAGGTGTGAAGGGGGTGAGGCCGTGATTCCTGTGGGTCTGGGCGAATGGAATCTGAGATCGAGGGAAGAGTAAGTGCCAAAGCCTTGAGGTGCTGGTTGTCGGACCTGCTGAGGGCACATCAGAGAGGCCAGCGAGGTGGAAGCAGAGTGAGTGGGGGAGGGAGAGAGTGGAAAACATGAGGCCGGAGAGGGGAGGGGGCCAAATCGTGAAGACCACGCAGGTCATTGTGAGGACCTGGGCTTTCTTCTCTGATGGTGACAGGAGCCGTGGCAGGGTTAGCCTTCTCTCTAGAGGAGTGAGTGTCATCTCTTCTGGTGCCCCAGTGAGCCAGGTACCTGCTCCCCAAAGACAGGATAGATAGGTGGGAGCCCTTGACCCCTGCCAGGGAACACCTGGAACAGGAAAGGATGGGGGGTGGGGAGGCGGAGCACACCCCAGGCCCCAGCCCCTCTGCAGGCCCTTCTGCCTCAGGACAGTCCCTGGACCACAGTGGCTGGTCCCAGGGTCTGCCTCGCCCCGCCGTGGGAGCTAGCTGCCCCTCCCGCCTCACATTCCCAGTGCCCTCCACAGCCTGGATGCCCAGTCTGTCAGGTCCAACTACCGGTTTTGTTTGTGCAATCTCAACAAGAACGGGAAGGAAATCAATTCAGTTGATGAGAACCAACCTCTACAAAGGGACAGAGTGCCAGACCCAGCCCAGCTGGATCCCCAGTGGGGAGCCCCACCTGGAGGAGGGCCCTGTTGCAGCAGACACAACAGAAAGCCCCCACAACCGAGGAGGAAACGTAAACCCTCTGCGGGAGACCTGACCAATTCAGGGTCGAAGACTGGACACATAGATGTCCTGAGTTCCCACGCTGTGAAGGGGCGGCACCAGCCTTGGGGGAGGCAGTCACGACAAGCCAAGTTCAGGGTCCCAGTGCCAGGTCCGGGAGGGCGGGAGGGGCTGAAGTCCAGTCCAGGCAGGACTCATGACTCTGCACCCTGGCCTGGAGCTGTGTCCCCCTGGAGGAAAGGACGTCTCTTTCTAATTCACCCAGAGTCCCCATGTGGGCCAGCAGTGGCTCTACTTTAGTCCCCTGGGCCCATCAGAGAACATCCTCAGGAAGGCGCTGGGAGTAGCCAGAGGGGACACAGGAGGGTGTGGAGGAGTGGGTGGGTTGTGCCAGGGGAACAGCCCCCACAAAGGCCCAGAGGAAGCATGGTTTCCATGATAGCAACTGGCAGAGCAGAGGGTTTGCAGAGGGGTGGGCAGGACAGGGTGAGAGGGACAGGGCTTGCCGGGGACGTTCTAAGCGGGATCGAGCGTGCACTTTGGAGCAGGGTCTCTGGCTCCCCTGTGGCCGTTGAATTGGAGGAGCCAGGAGGACCAAGGATCCAGGAAAGAGATGGGATGCCCGAGTAGGGTGACATGGGGGCATGGTATGGGAGTCACTGGGAGAAGTCCTGTTTAGCTGAGGTAGAGCAGGGGCGGGGGGGCGCGGTAGGCCAGGGACTGGGATGGGGAACTCCGGGGACCACAGCAGATCTGAGGGGGAGGGGGTGCCCTCCTTCCCACCTGCCAAATGTTGGGGAGCCAGGTTTAAACCCCAAAGCTGCTGCTTCCTCCTTCCACTGTTGCATGCTACTTTCTCGTCCTATCCTCTCCTTATCTCCGCCAGTTCCCCCAGTTATCAGCCAGGTCTCTCTCTTTTTTTTTATCAGCCAGGTCTCTTAATAGCATCCGAGAAGGGGTCAGAAAGAAGGTGTTTGCCCCGGGGAAGTTATTTTTACTTAGTGCCCAGATATTTTTTTAAAAAATAGGCCGAGCCCACAGGGTTGCACGCCTTCTAGGATCTCACTAAGCCCAGGATGGGGGGCACAGACCAGCCTCACTGGCCCAAATATTTGCTGCGTTGCTGGGTAACCACCAGTTGGCCCCGAAAGCTGGCATCTGTGGATCTGAGACTTGGAAGGAAATTCATAGCCGCCCAGGGCTTGGAAGCAGAAACGGTCGGTGAAGTCGGGAAGTGCCCCAAATGTCTCCTGCGTGGGGTGTGCGGATCCTCTGGAAGCTGCCCCCACCCCCAGGTGATGGGATGAGTGGCTTCCCAGGGAGACCCGGCAGCCTGAGGCCACTTGGAGGAGCTGACCTGGGCCTCTCTCTCCCCTCTTGCTCCAGATACCTGCCACAGGCATGCACAGGGGTTGCTGGCTATTTCTACGAGGGTCTGCCCCGCTTATGTTCAGGGACAACCTGGGACGGGGACAGCTGTACACAGAAGGAGAGAAGTACAATGAAGTCGGAAGAGCTTTGAGAGAGCCCCACCCCCACCCCCAACTCCTGTGACTTGGTCTTCTAGAAATTCCATCACTGGATGTGAAGCTGCCCTAAGAAATGGGAGGGACGGGACGCCTGGGTGGCTCAGTTGGTTAAGCGGCTGCCCTGGGCTCAGGTCATGATCCCAGCGTCCTGGGATCGAGTCCCACATCGGGCTCCTTGCTCGGCAGGGAGCCTGCTTCTCCCTCTGCCTCTGCCTGCCTCTCTGTCTGCCTGTGCTCGCTCCTGCTCTCTCTCTCTCTCTGACAAATAAATAAATAAATAAATAATCTAAAAAAAAAAAAAGAAATGGGAGGGACATTGGAGGCATGATGTACTGCAGGGGCGTAAACCAGACAGCGTCCAGCCTCTGCTTTCACAGCCTGAGGAATGGGAAGCTCGCTACCTCAAGAAGCTGTCATTTGGTGAGAGCAGTGACTGGTAGAAAGTTCCTGATGCTGGGCCTCTTCCTCTGAATCTTCCTGAACCTTCCTCTGGTGGAAGGCGGGGGCTCAGGGAGAGATTGCTGGTCACATGTAAGGCTGGGATGACCTCAAGAGGGCTTCCCTTCTGCCCTGGGAAACCCCGAGCCTTCCAACAGAGCGCTCGATGCTTGAGCCCTGGAAAACTATGTGGCAGCGTGCGGAAATAAGGCATTTGTCTGTGTGTCCCAAACCACAGACAGTGAGCGGCAAGCAGGGAACACAGGCCAGCTCCGCCCTGTGTGAACTCCAGCCCCCACAGCCCCCCAGCTGGGAGACCCATCTGTGGCTTTGTTTCTCCGAGCCTCGATTTCCTCCTCCATAAAATGGGCACAACACCAGGATTGCAGGGGACCGGGGTGAGGAGACAATTGTTAATGCCCATAGAGCTGCCCCCAGCAGGGGCATTTGCCTCTTCCTCCTCCAGGCAGCCCCTACTCTGACCCAAGCATGCCCCCATTTCCTCAGCATCAGAAAGCTCTCTCCTCATAGCTGTTTCCCACCCTCCCTTCTTCCTCCTCCCCTGCTAGCTCCAATACTCTGCCCTCAGCCCTGGAAAGCTAAGGCTGCAACCTCCACCTCTAAAGGCCATTCCCCTACTCCTCCTGCTCTTTGCAGTGGGAGACACAGCTGATCGTCTTCCTCTATGCATTCTGTCTACCCAGATCTTCTGGGGCTGTGGCCTCCTGCCTCCCCCTGCTCCTCCCTGGCAGTGAGGACAAGGGCTCCGGCTTACTGAACACTTTCTCAAGCTCTGTCTTCTACAGTGTTGTGTGATCCTCCCTATGGCTCTGGAGCATGACACACAGGTGATATTCTGCCCATTGTACGGATGGTGGGACTGAGGCACAGAAGCAGGAAGGGACACAGTACAATATATAGAACCCAGGTCTTGGAGGTTCAGACCACACTGCTATTTGCTGGTTGTGCCCCCTGAGCAAGTTGCTTAACTTCTCTGGGTCGCAAGTCTCCTTGTTGAGGAAGCGGGTAGTGATCATCGTAACTTTCTCGTGGGTCGTTGAGGATTAAATGAGTAACAGCAGGGATGGAAAAAATGAAACAAGATGGGATCGGGAGGGAGACAAACCATAAGAGACTCTTAATCTCACAAAACTAACTGAGGGTTGCCAGGGGGAGGGGGACATGGAGAGGGTGGTTGGGTTATGGACATTGGGGAAGGTATGTGGTATGGTGAGTTCTGTGAAGTGTATAAACATGGCAATTCACAGACTTTTACCCCTGGGGCAAATAATACATTATATGTTAATAAAAAATAAAAAAATTAAAAAGAAATGAGTAACAGCACTTAGCCCAGTGTCTGGCTCATCATGAGTGCTGGCAAGTGTGGGCCTTTCCCAGGGGCAGAGTGTGCTTGAAGAAAAGCCTGGGCTCTGGCAGACCCCAGGCAAAGCTGGCGGGGTCTGCCCCCCCGCTCCCCCCAGCTCCTGGCCTTGGCAGTGGGGTGCATGCAGGGCTGGGAGCCCCAGATCTGAGTTCCAGCCTCCATCCTGGACGGGGCAGCTCAAGGACCTGTGTGTGCAGGGAAAGTGCTGAGCTCATCTGAGGCAGGAGGGCAGACTCAGCAATTCTGGCCTCTGATGGGATGGAGCACTTGCAATTGATAAAGGATTGTGTTAAAATGGAGGCTTCTCTTGTCTGTAATTACTGCCTTCTCTCTGTCTCCCTAGCGTTAAAGGGCCAGGGCTTGGTCAGCATTTGTTGGAAAGAAATCCAGGGTCTTCTCTGCCTACCCTCCATCAGAGCTAAATGACAATGCCTCCCGTTCCTTATCCAGATGGTCACTGCAGTCCCTTCTGCTCTATGATCTCATTGCCTTTGTTTTGCAGAGGCCAGGTGGCTCAGGGCTCTGCAGTCCCTGGATATCCTGGCTTCCCCACCCAGTGCCCAGGTACCGGTGGGGCTAGGTTCAAATCCCACCCAAGTCCTGCCTTAGCAGGAAGGCAAATTCAACATCACCAGGCACCCACCACACGCTCTCCCTCCAGAGTCTCCCAGACCTCCCCTTTCCCAGTCTCCAGCTCCCTGCCCTTCAGGTTGGCATCCACATATTCTTTCACGGAAACTACTGTGTGCCCCGCTGGAGTCAGTCTGCTCAGTACTCCATCTCCCTGTCTTCAGGAAAGGGTTTCCCCAGAGGAACCTCTGCCTTCCCACCCTCAATCCTTATAGTAGGGCTAACTTTGTCCCTACCTCAGGTGGCCATGTAACCTGTGTCTGGGCAATGAGAGGGCCACACACCCACACCCCCCCACACACACAGGAGGGTCACCATGACGGCTTCTGCTTTGGGTATGCAACACAAGCTAACCCAATAAGACTGTGTTCTACACTTGAACTGGAACTAGTGGAAAGAAGCTCTGACTCTTCTGGACTTGGAGCTGGTATATTGCTTCTCAGTCTTTTGGCTAAGATCAAGTGTGGATTTGGAGCTGAAAGGATATAACATGGGAACTTCTGGAAAGATGGCAGCTTTAGCCAACACCAAGAGAGGCAGAGCACAGAGACCACATCCTCATGAAAGCAACTGAGCCTCTAGATCCAGCCTTGCCCTAAGTCCACATACCCCTGGATTTCTCAGTTACACCAGCGAATAAATCTCTCCTCTTTTTCTCCTCTTTTTTTTTTTTCTATTGCTTAAGCCAGTTGGAGTTGAGTTAGCATCACTTGTACCCAATGGAGTCTTGACTAATCCAAGAATAAAAAATGTTGAAAGCGTAGAGACAGAGCCTTGTGGCATGGCTGTATGGACATCCACAGTAAGCCATGAGTCAGTTCCCTTGGGGACAGCTGTTTGATCAGTCAAAGTCCTGGCCCCATCACCGAGCCTCGGGGCACCATCCTGGTTTTAGGAACATCAGGTGCAAAGTCTCGAAGGGACGTAGATGCACTCTACACCCTAGTGCCCTGTCAGGACAAAGGATTCAGTCACTTCGACCTGACTCATTCTTGGTGAACCACCTAGAGCTTTCTCAGAGTCTCCAGACCTCCTTTGTGAAGGCCTCTTAGAAGGTTGGGCCGGGACCTATGTCAAGCTCCCAGGCAACAACACTCGGCAGCTTCAAAGGGCTCTCCCTTTGGGGACCCAAGCAAGCCTGGGAGGCCCAACCTCCAGCCTGGGAGAGGTGAGCAGACACAGTGGGATCTGACAGGCCAGACTCAGGGAAAAGGGAAGGAGGGGGAGCAGGCAGGAAAAGAAAGGGCTACTTCAAAGCTCATAAAATCATGGTGAATTGGACTGCCCTAGATGAGCACAGGCTGCTCCCTAAATCATGCAGCGTTATGCAAATTTTATGCAAATAAGCCACACAAAGGTGGCGGGGGGGGCACTTGCTGACAGCTTGGCTCTGGAGCCTTCTTGTCAGTCAGCCTCAGTCTCATTCAGAGAGTGGAGGAGCTGTCACCTGTGGGGCAGTAAGAAGGGACAGAAACGGACTGTTCTATCCTAGCTTCCTGCCACCTGTAAGGGGAGGGGTCTTGTGGGGAGGGGTCTCCCCAAGGGCAGACGTACTCCATCCTCCACATCTGTCTTCTGCCCTGGACTGCTAGCTCAGAGACAGCCACTGACAGCTGGGCCTCTGCCACTGCCTTCCCAGTGTATGGATGAGAAAATAGAGGCCCAGACCAGGAAAGGCACCTGTTCTGTCCCTTGAGAGCTGCTCATTGGCAGTCTGATCCACCCACCTGCTCCCTCCCACAAGAGCTGACCTTGTGCATGTCAAAGTGGATGGCCAATCCACTTACTTCTACCCCGCTGCAGACCCCAAATATCTTCCCGAAACTTCACTGTACCTAGATGCCACCTTTAGGATGGAGTCAGTGACCATACAGCTTGGGGGGTGAAAGTTGGCAAAGTTCGGTGCCTGGGCAGGGGTGCTGGGAAGGCTCGAGATAATCCCTGCCTGTGACACTGTGCCAGGCTCCCTTGTTCCTGGAGAGGTGGGGCCTCTGAGATTAGGGCAGCCTCAGGGCTCCTCGCCCCACGCTCGTGGCCGCCTGCAGTGCACACTGCTCCTTCAGGTTTTCAGATGCTTTCCATCCTTTAATCACACTGATGAAAATAATCACAAAAATAACTCTTTGTCCAGCAGTTGCTTTGTGCCAGGCTCCATCATAAACAATTGGGATCATCACGACAGCCCTCTGGGTTCAAACCAATTATAATTCCTATTTCATAGACAAGGGCACTATGGCACGGAGAGGCAAAGTCAGCTGTTCCTGGTTGCACATCCAATAAGTGATGGGGTGGGAGGGTTACCAGGCATGTCTCACACCAGGGCACATGCTAGGAGATCCACTCAGTGTGGTCTCCCTCCTCCTCCAGGAAGCCTGCCTTGCCTGTGTGCTGCTAAAGCCGTCTGCCATCAGGGCCTCATTCTTCGATGGATCCTGGCCCTGGGCTGCTTCCTTCCCTGAACTCCTGAAGCCCCAGAGTCCAAACTCTGTGGCTTGGTTTGGAATTTGTCCACCAGGCCTGGCTGGGGCTGTCTGAGGGGGTGGGATGGGACTTCCTTCATTTGTCCCCAGCGGAGACCAGCATAGAGCTGGACAAGCTATCCCTGGGCTCAGTGTTTGGCTTCTCCCACAGGAGGGACCAGGCCTTCAATCCTTCCTACTCAGGGAGTGTGTGTGTGTGTGTGTGTGTGTGTGTGTGTGTGTGTGTGT
>RCUC01118071.1:0-10795 GCA_003697995.1 Taxidea taxus jeffersonii
TTTTTTTTTTTTTTTTTAAAGAGAGAGCGCACATGTCCACTTGAGTGGGGGGTGGGAAAATGTGGAGAGGGAGAGAGAGAATCTTAAGCACATCCAGCACCCTAAGGTCATGACCTGAGCTGAAATCAAAGTTGGGTGCTTAACCACCTGAGCCATCCAGGCACCCCCAAACTTAGTTTCAGTAGTACACAGTCTGCTCCTTACATATCCCTCCCCCTTCATGTTATTGTCATGGATTATATTTTCATATGTTGTCTATTGACATAGATTTATAAGTATTTTATGCATTTGTCTTTTAAAGCATACAGGAAAAAAAAGGAGTTATAAGTCAAAAGAATAATAACAGCTTTTATATTTACGTTGCTAATCTTTATCAGTGGTCTTTATTCCTTCATGTGCCTAGGAATTACCTAGTAGTATTCTTTTAGAGCAGCCTGAGGTAGAGGAGGTCTACTGGTAATGAATGTCCTTAGCTTTTGTTTATCTGGGACTGTCTTAATTTCTCCTTTATTCAAGAAAGGATAGTTTTGCCAGATAGAAAATTACAAATTGACAGTTTTTTCTTCTACCACTTTTAATGTCATACCTGCCTTCTGGCCCTGATGGTCTTTGATGAAACATTAGCTGTAAATCTAACTAAAGATCCTTTTTTATGTGATGAGGCACTTCTTTCTTGCTGCTCTCAAGTCCCCTGTCTTCGACTTCCTGCTATTTAACGTCTAGTGTGTCTAATGTGGATCTCTTTAATTTTACTCTACTTGGGAGTTTTTTTAGTTTCTTGGATATATGGGTTTGTCTTTTATCAAATTTGGGAAGTTTTCTACCAATATTTCTTTTAATACTGTTTCTACCTTTTCTTTCTTTGGAGACCCCCATGGTGTGCATGTTGGTACATTTGATGGTGTCCCACAGGTACCTCAGATTGTGCTCATTTCTCTTCATTTTTCTTTCCATCCCTCCGACTGGATAGTTGCAATTGCTTTGTCTTTGAGTTTGCTGATTTTTTTTTTTCCTTTTGCCTATTTAAATTTGCCATTGAATGCCTCTCGCAATATTTTATTTCAACTTGTATTTGTTTCCTATGTCTTTCAAACAAAACACCACAAACTAGAAGGCTTAAATAATGGGGATTTGTTTTTTCACAATTCCAGAGGCTGAAAGACCAAGATCATGGTGTTGGTAGATTTGGTTTCTCCTGAGGCCTTTATTCTCGGCTTGCAGATGGCCATCTTTTCACTGTATCTTCACATTGTGCGTCCAAATTTCATTTCTTAAAATAATACTAGTCAGAGTGGATTAGGGTCCACCCTAACAACAACTCAACAGCTCATAGCAGTCACATTCTAAGGTACTTGGCGAGTCAGGGCTTCAAGATGAATTTTGGAGGAATACAATGCAGCCCACAACACAGCTATTATTCTTGGCTCCAGGATTTGTTTGGTTCGTTTTTATCATTTCTGTCTTCTCACTGACATTTTTCTCCTGATTTCCTTTAGTTTTTTGGTCCATAGTGTGGTTTGGGGGGTTTGTCTTTTTTTTTTTTTAAACAATTTGAGCACATACAAGGCGGATGATTTAACAACTTAAGCTAGTGATTCCAATGTCTGAAATTCCTCAGGAATAGTTTCTACTCTTTTTCTTGTGAATGCACCTGTTTTCCTTTTTCTTTGTATACTTTGTAGTTTTTGGTTGAGAGTTTGAACGTTTTATGTATTCTAATATAGTTAACTCTTGAAATCAGACTCTTCCTATCCTATGGGATTTCTTTTGTTACGTGTTGAGGGCTGAAGTTGTCTGTTTGCATGACAGTTTTTCCAAATGATTTTGCAAAGTCTACATCCCTTAATGCACGTAGTCGCTGAAGTTTCTGTTGCTTTAGTATGTGGTCAACCTGTGACCTGACAGACTTCCTTAAATACTTTGACTCAGATCCTGGGGGTGGATGGGCAGGGGAGTGTGTTTGTCTTTTCAAAAATCTTACGTTTGAAAAAAAGTTCATGATCGCTGCTGCTGGGGAAGCCACTGCTGCTTGAGCGGGCCAAAACAAAGCTATGTGGATCCACCATACTGGCCAGAATGCAAACCCCCAGCTTTTGAAAGATGTAATCCTTGTCCTCCCTGGTATGAGCCAGCCACTTCAGGAATGTGGGCCATTGTCCCACAGACTGGCCCAGGGGTGAGGAATGGGGTTTATAGTTGGTTTGTGCATACAGCTCTCTTGGTGAGGTTCAACAGCCTCTCCCTTCAGCCAGCATTGTCTTGGTTGCTACAAGTGTCTGATCAGATTCCAGAATTCTGAAATAGTTGATTCTGATTATTCAGCAGCTTACTGGTGGTTTTGGTAGAGGGACTGATCCCTAGAGCTCCCTATTTCACCACTTTAATATCACTTATGACCTTTATTTTTGTAGAATTGTTTTTAAAAGTCTTGTTCTCAGTCACTTAAGATTCCACAAAAGATACGTGAAATCTTGAGGAAAAGGTTAGTATTCAGTAATAGTGTTGGGAAAATAGGCTAGACATTTTGGAGGGAAAAGGGCTGGAATCCTAACCTTACTCCTTATGCCAAAACAAACTCTTTGTGTATTAAACATATAAATGCTTTTTTAAAAAATGGCACCAGGGGAAAAAAACGAAATGCTTTTTTTACTCTTTAAAAATAATCTTGGAGTTGGGAATGCCTTTCTATGTCTAATACAAAACCCTGGAGCCATAAAAGCCAAGATTGGGTAATTTGTATACATTTCAAAGTTATAAATTTCATTTACAAAAAACTACAAATCAGTAAGATTAATTGCCCAATTTATTTGAGCAAACAATATGACTGATAATTTATAGGAAAAACAAATGACCAGTAAACATGAACAAAGAATATTCTCATTCATAATTAAAGAAATGTTGATCAAAACAACAGTGAATAATGGGTTATACACTTAGGAGATTTGGAAACTTTTTTTTTCCTGGTTTGATAATATCTAGTGGTGTTAAGAATGTGGAGGAGTAGACCTTGTTGTTCCTTGTTGGTAGGAGTATGTCTTGGTACAACCTTTCTGGAAAGTGGCTTCGTAATATATATCAGAATGTCAAATCTGCAGCCCTTTGACCCAACAATTCCATTGGCAGAGATTACCTTATAGATGTTTCCAAAGATATGCTAAGATAGTTATGCACAGATGTATAATTGTATTGTATATATTATAATAGCATTGCTCTTAATTTCAAAAGCCCAGACAATTGAAATTCTATAAGAAGAGAGCTGTTTGAATTAGGATATGTCCATATAGCAGGAGCTATATAGTCATTAAACAGAACTGAATGAGTTCTTTCTGTGCTAATATAGTACATTAGTTCATTTGGGCTACTGTAACAAAATACCATAGACTGGTTGGCTTATAAACAACAGAAATTTATTTCTCAGAGTTCTGGAGGCTAAGAAGTCCAAGGTCAAAGCGCTTACAGATCCTGTGTGTGGGGAGTACCCACTCCCTGGTTCATAGCTAACTCGTCTTTTCCATGTGTCTTCACATGGCCAAAAGGGCAAAGTAGTCTCTGTGTCTCTTTTAATTTTTTAACATTTTTATTAAACTCTACGGTCAGTGTGGGACTTAAACTCAATTCTACCCTGAGATTGAGTCACATGCTCCTCCCCCTGAGCCAGACAGGTGCCCCTGTGTCTCTGTTATAAGAGCACTAATTCCATTCATGAGGACTCTGCCGTTGTGACCTCATCACCACCTAAAAACCCTCCTCCAAATGCTATCACATTGAGGGAATAGACGTCAACATGAATTTGGGGGGACACAATCAGTCTATACCATGTCAGAAGTTCTCCCAAGATCTATTAAGTGACAAAAGCTAAATGCAGAATAAAATGTAGGTAATGAACCCATTTGGGTAAGGATTTTTAACGGATATATATGATCTATTCTGATATATGCACATAAAATTTCTAGAAATAGGGACACCTGGGTGGCTCAGTTGGTAAAGCGGCTGCCTTTGGCTCAGGTCATGATCCCAGCGTCCTGGGATCGAGTCCCACATCGGGCTCCTTGCTCGGCAAGGAGCCTGCTACTCCCTCTGCCTCTGCCTGCCTCTCTGTCTGCCTGTGCTTGTGCTCTCTCTAATAAATAAAAGCTTAAAAAATTTTTTCTAGAAATATATGAGTTTGTTAATGATGATTTTCTTTGGGAGGGGGAATAGGAACAAATGGTGAAGAATTTTGTTTGTTTTAAACAAGTTTCTGTAAATACCTTTACATGTGTATATTACCCCTCTTTTTAAAAAATAGTTAAAATCCAAATTCTACAGTGATGTGATCTAGCAGAGAATCTGTATACCGAGGTATAGTTCTCAGAATTTACATACTTTCTAAGTCTTACGTTTACATACTACTTAACTTCTCCTTTTGAAATTACAAATACCTGAATAGTTTATTTCCTGGTCTATTTTTGCTTTAAATTATCATGAAATGTTTTAAGAGGTACCCATAAATTAATACTTCTTTCTAAAAACATTATGTTACCTCTAAAAATTAATAATGAGTACCATGGTATTTTGGCATCTTCCTTGAAGAGGCAGAATGATATTATAGGGAAAATAGCTTAGGCTTTGGAGTCATAGAGACCTACAATCAAATCCCAATTTCATAAAAATTAGCTCTTATTTTAACCTTGGAAAAGTTACTTGAAATAGCTGAACTTGAAAATATCAGTCTCCACATTTGCAGAGTCATTATAAAGATTAAGTGGAAAAAAAAAGGTGTACAGGCCCTGCTATATAGTAATTACTCAAGAAACATTAGTTTCTTTTCTTGGTCTTTCTGTCTTTCAAAGATGAGTTTCAATCTTTGGGGGTCTTTTTGTTTGTTTGTTTTTAATCTTATACTTAGAAAATCTGGCATTTAACAGTGTTTGGATATAGTATTAGAGCCAGGTGACAGCACCAATAAATCTCTCGGGTTTACTGGTTTATTTTAATTTACTGTGGAATTATGGTGCGTGAACAGGCTCTCAAACGAAGTTTATCTTATTGATTGTTACTATTTGATATTTTCTCTAATGCTTGACTACCCCACAAAATATATTTACAGTAACAGCACAGGCAATCCTTTATTCTTTGTTTTAGCTTTATCTTCGGATTGAGTTCATTCAGTAATAGGGACAATATTTGCTATGCTCTTTGGTCTATCAAGAACTTGGAGACCACCAACTAGAAGGAATGAATACCTTGCCTTCCCACTTCATTCTGCTTCACATCAGAAGCTCCTAAAGGGCTCAGATTCTGATGGCCACCAGAGAAACACTGTTTGGGGCTTCGGTGAGTTTGCTCCTGTGGTGCTGAAGGACCAAAGGCAAGATTGTTCTGGCCACTTGACCCCTTTTACCCCCTCACTCCCACCCTGGCGTATAGCCTAACGGTCTTGCTGTTCCTTACAGTTGCTGAGTTCATTCTTGTCTCAGAAGTTACATAGTTTTTCCTTCTCACAATTTCGTCCTTACTACTTCCTTACCCCAACTTGGCAAATGTGGATCGAATATGAGGTCTCTTAAAAATTCTGACCTTTGGATAGGTGCCGTGTTTGTTTGGAGTAGAAGTATTTACTCTGTTTTATTTAGGAGATTTGTATAGCTTACAGATCACGTCTCTGTGGATTCTCTTCTCTCATTCACAGACATAGGCAAAATCGAGAGTTATTACCATGAAGGTGGTGGGTGGTTCCTGTTTTTGGCATACTCAACACCTGCAAGCCTTGCTCTGGGGGATGAATGCTCCTCCCACTGGTGCCCACAGGCAAGGGGACTTGATGGAAGTATGGAACTTGCCTTAGTTTTCTTAGTGATCAGTAAGTTCCTCTTTGGGCTAGAATTAGTACTAATTTTTCTTTCTCTTGTAGCACTGAACAAGATTTGTGATGAAATGGAGCCTGGAACAAACTCTTTTCGAGTAGAATTTCCTGATTTTTCCAGCACAATTCTGCAGAAACTGAACCAGCAGCGCCAGCAAGGACAATTATGTGATGTTTCCATTGTTGTCCAAGGCCACATTTTCCGGGCACACAAAGCTGTTCTTGCAGCCAGCTCACCCTACTTTTGTGACCAGGTGCTCCTGAAAAACAGCAGGAGAATTGTTTTACCTGATGTGATGAACCCAAGAGTATTTGAGAACATTCTCTTATCTAGTTATACGGGACGTCTAGTCATGCCTGCTCCAGAAATTGTTAGTTACTTAACAGCAGCAAGCTTCCTCCAGATGTGGCATGTGGTAGACAAATGCACTGAGGTTTTAGAGGGAAACCCTACAGTCCTCTGTCAGAAGCTAAATCATGGCAGTGACCACCAGTCTCCAAGTAGTAGTAGTTATAATGGCCTGGTAGAGAGCTTTGAGCTGGGCTCTGGGGGCCATGCTGATTTCCCCAAAGCCCAGGAACTGAGGGATGGAGAGAATGAAGAGGAGAGCACCAAAGACGAGCTGTCATCTCAGCTCACTGAGCAGGAATACCTTCCCAGCAACTCGTCCACAGAGCACGACCGACTGAGCACGGAAATGGCGAGCCAGGATGGGGAGGAGGGAGCCAGCGACAGTGCCGAGTTCCACTACACGCGGCCCATGTACAGCAAGCCCAGCATAATGGCTCACAAACGCTGGATCCACGTGAAGCCCGAGCGCTTTGAACAGGCATGTGAGGGCATGGATGTGCATGCAACCTATGACGAGCACCAGGTCACTGAGTCCATCAATACCATGCAGACGGAGCACTCGGTCCAGCCTTCGGGAGTAGAGGAAGACTTTCACATCGGGGAGAAAAAAGTGGAAGCGGAGTTTGACGAACAGGCTGATGAAAGCAATTATGATGAGCAGGTGGATTTCTATGGCTCTTCCATGGAAGAGTTTTCCGGAGAGAGGTCAGATGGGAATCTCATTGGGCACAGACAGGAGGCTGCCCTAGCGTCAGGCTACAGTGAGAATATCGAAATGGTAACGGGAATTAAAGAAGAAGCTTCCCATTTAGGATTCTCAGCCACCGACAAGCTGTATCCTTGTCAGTGCGGGAAAAGTTTCACTCACAAGAGTCAGAGAGATCGACACATGAGCATGCACCTCGGTCTTCGGCCTTATGGCTGTGGTGTCTGTGGTAAGAAATTCAAAATGAAGCATCATCTCGTGGGCCACATGAAAATTCATACAGGCATCAAGCCGTATGAGTGTAATATCTGTGCAAAGAGATTTATGTGGAGGGACAGTTTCCACAGGCATGTGACTTCTTGTACCAAGTCCTACGAAGCTGCAAAGGCTGAGCAGAATACGACTGAGGCTAACTAAAAATAGGATCTGGCCCTTGAGTGGCAGGCACAAAAATAAACTATGGTAATTATGCAAATCTGGGCACAGATGATGCGTGCTACTTGCTATTATGAGAGAAGCTTAAAAAAAAAAAAGGAAGATATTTCTGAAAGACCAGCTCTAAGTAGGCCAATTTAAAAATCTAATTCCTCAAATTTGTATGTTCCTGTCCAGGCCTGGAGTGGGTAACGGGGAGAAGTTAACCCACCTCCCAGCTGGCGAGGTAAAACTTCAGGCCCGTTGTTGTGATTGAGGCAGGTGGACTTTGTGATAGAGACACCTGCGCTTGGAACCGGACTCCAGCCTAGCAGTTGTTTCAGGTGGCAGCAGATTTTGATCACTTATTACAAGGTCATGTTGGAATCTTACTTAGCTCCCACCGTAGGTAATGTAGGTAACGTGGACTTGTTTGGTGGCTGCCTCACTGAATGCAGTGCCACTTAATGCAAAAGCTACAAGTAATGTGGTTCCTAGGATGCAAAAGTGATGAACAGAGCTCTCTTCTCTGGTTTTATTCTCTCTGAAGGGTATGTGAACTATGGAGATGCTAAGAGGGTGACGTTCTAAGTATGCAACGACGTACGGTACAAGCTCCGATTTCTGCTCGGATGCCACTCTCACGGTGTGTTTCAGACTCTTGATAAGGCAGCGCTTTGTATTTTAGTACTAACATTTAGTTTGGACAATTGTATCTAATTGTAATTCTCTAGGGTGCCAGAGATAGGTATTTCTAATTGGTTTGCTGTCCCAAATCCTGTTTAATTATAGCATCCACACAGTGGTATCTGCTCTGTGGCTGGTAGGCGTCTAGCTTGCTTTGACTCTGACCGCGGTACCATTGGCTGCTGAGCCATTTCTCTCTCAGGTTATGATGCTTCCTGAAGAGGTCGGTTAGTGACCGCAGTGAGTGGGAATGAGCCCGAAGTCACGGCTGAGAGTTCCCTGTGCGTGGAAGTTTATGGAGGGCTACGGTCCCAGCTGTCAGTGAGAGTTGCTGAGTAGCAGACTTTTGAGCAGCAGAGAAAAGCAAGAGGAGTCTTGAAAATACACTGCTGGGGGAGGTAGTCTTAGAGGGGCACACTGAGCTAATGCTGCCATTCTTTAGCAGTGCTGGAGGGTGTTTTCAAAGGGAGAAAGAAGGAGTCCTAATTTTAGAAGGTAGTCTCCAGATTCATGTTCCCAAATTCTAGGTAAAGCTGCATGCATTTACAAGTCCACATAGCTGTACGCACCAGAAGCCAACAAGAAAAGCCACTGTTCTTGGACCTTTTCTGCAGCTCGGGCAGATGTTTTAGGTTAAAAAGGAAGCCTCCATTCAGGATGCTTTCAGGCTGTGTCAGGTACCTGAAGGCCTCACCAAGGTAGGACAGGGTGCTACTATTATGTCAGCTTTTCCACCAATTACTGATCTTTTACTTCCAAGTGGAAACTTTTTTCCTTAAAATAAAAATAACTTTTCCTGGATTTGAGGTGAAATTTTGTTTTAAAAGTTTGGCTTTGCTCTAATGTGATAGGCATTGCTGGCAATGGCCTCCAGTCCTCAAGCTCCAACCACAAAGGCATTTACTCGTTGAACGTTGTGTGGAAAGGGGAAAGAAAGTACTTATTTACCAGTTGACTCTTGTAATCAACATTACAAAACAGGGATCTGTTCATTAACACTGTATCATTCTCGATATATAAAAAGCACTTTGTATTTAAAACTTTATTATAAATATATATATATATATTGATTTTTTTAACGTAGAAACTAGATATTACCTCTTGGTTGTTTGCCACATTAATATTCTCTTTGTGTCAAAACTTCACGGTTACAAGTCCTTTCTCCGCATACCCGACAGATGTGGGTAGAGGTGACTGTGCAAGCAGAGTTCAGTTGCTCCTTCTCTTTTTTTTTTTCCGTGTTAGAAGCCAGTGGGCTTTAGGGAAGACCCTAGCCATTATGTGTGAGAAGAAATTGTTTTTTTATTCCTACTGATTTTAGTACCAAGGCAGTGAAGCCATTTTGTTCTGCCAAAAGCTGATCACCCTCTCCCATGGTGTTAGCAAATCATTTTCTAATGATTTGGAAGGTTTGGTGTGCTGTTTCCCATTAAAAGATTGTATTCAGATGAGCATTGGGACATTTTGGGAGAAGAGTCTGAGCGGTAATATAAAAATATTACAGAAAAATCATGGTTCTTCAGTTCTGCTGAAATTAGCACAGCACCTTTGTTACGAGTAATGTTGAAGAACTCTCGTTCAGCCAGGAGTGGTGGGCAGCCCTTGGGTGACAATTTGGGAAGTAGTCACTTGTGCTGGGACTTATCTCATGTGTTGTGAAGAAAGGTGTCTTTAATTGAAATCCTTAGATGTACATCAGCTAAGTATAGAATTTAAAGTGTAAGTTCCTCACATCTGCTGTTTTAAGTTGTTTATGGTAGTTGGGATTTCCTTTAAAATTCGGGTTGCTAATTGGGTCAGCCAGACCCTGCAAGGTGGTTGGGCATCTGAAATGCTGGCCATGTTCAGAGAGGTGGGGGAAAGAGATTGCCTTAGTTTGGATAGTGAAAGTGAATTTTTATAAACTTTGCTTTTTAGGATTAGGAGATCGTACTGGATTACTACCTTTTTTTCTCCTGCCCACTCTGGGTTGGATAGTCTCTCTCTGTAGCCTCAGTACAGCTTTAGAAAATCTTTATCCTTCCAAATGAGTTTGGATAGTTGTGGGTAACATTTTCCAAACAGTCTTTCAGGGATCGTGTTAATGGCCTACAACCAAGTATTTGTCCCCTGCATTGAGTCTTAACTGTGGTTCTTCTCCAATCCCAGTGGGAAAGGGCTTCAAGGCGCACCACCAGTGATATTTAATATGAGTATTTATACCATGCCTTTAATTTTAGATCTGCACATTACAGCAATCCACTTGGTCAAGTAGGGATCACTGTATAAGGAAGGACTGGTGTAGCCTTTCCTCTCGTGTTGAGGGTTACCCTCAGGCTCTCCCGGGCCCTAGCCTGTTGATTCTGATTTCTAGATCTCACCTTCCTCAATCCCTTCTGCAGGCCACAACTTTCAAAGAGTCTGCCCAAAAGGGTCTTCTCCATTCTAGTGGCCGTTTGCTGAGCTAAACTGACCCGGCGCTGGCTTCTGGCTGTTTGGGAGAGCTGCTTGGTCTCCGTGACCTCTTCCTGTGGAGGCACGAGGCAGGCGCATCCCCTGACTGCTGCTCAAGTGACATGGGGGCAGAGCAGAAGCGGCCCGGTTTGTCCTGGGCAGGGGAATTTGCCGCAGCCCGCTGCGTGAGGGTTGAGGGGCTCCACAGGTGTTTGTCTTTGTGAAGGTCTGATTTAGGGATGCTGGAAACCATGCAGCCCCCTTCCCCAACCCCCGTCTGCCACACTAATGTTGTGATTTAATTGCTTTCATGGGTCACTAACTTTGTTGAGTAAAACCAGGGTCTGTCTGTTTGGGG
>RCUC01118075.1:0-21694 GCA_003697995.1 Taxidea taxus jeffersonii
TTTTTTTTATTTCTTCCCTGAATGAATGAAATACTCACTTCATTTCTTCCTTTTTGTCTTTTTCATTTCTATTCTCAGAAAAGTAATTCAAGGCCTTTTTTTTTCATATTGCCATATATTTGAGAATTAACTTGGTCAGTAGGGTTGTGTGACAGTACTCTTCTGGTTTGTGGTTGCCTTTCAGAGATGATTTTTATCAAGTGAAATGTTTTTATTCTAATTCCCTATTTTCTTCTTAGTGTAGATGAAGACTGCCGGCATTTCTGCATTTAGTAACCAGGGATGATGATTTGGGAGGTTTACAAGATTCCTAGTTTTATATCACCATCTCCTGTCAATGTGACAATGCAAATGGCTTTTTAGTGTTGGGTCAAACAGGAGAACAGTGTGCCTTCTGATAGTTTATATTTGTATTTATTTTATAAGATTCTAAAAAGTTTCCTTCTTCTTTCTTTTACTTTTCACTACAAAGTTTCCAAAGAACTCTTTCCCTTTGTTTTGTTTTTTTAACTCTCATCTCCCCAGAAGAATGGCCCTGATTCTCTGTTTTCTCTAGTCTCTCTTCTGCAGAGTTTTTCCACACTTTGCTCTCTGGAAATCTTGGAGGGGGAAGTTGGGGACTAGCTTCAGTGAGGATTAGTGTTTACTTTTCCACTCACTGGTAATTGTATATCCTACTCTGACTTACAGGTATTCTAAAGAGTGAGATTTACATGGTTTTAATTTTTATTTTTGTTGATTTGCATGGCTTTTCTAGCATGATTGGGATATCCAGCTATCCATTGCTACCATTCCTTGACCCACTTCTCTGAATTCTTGATTCCTTCAAATACCCACATCAAAAAAATAATAATAATAATAATATTAATAATAAAGTTTGGGGATATTTAACTATACCCAAGTACTTTTCAAAATGTTAATATGTTTTGGATTTTACAGTCTGTTAACTTTTTTCAAAGATTTTATTTATTTATTTATTTGTCAGAGAGTGAGAGAGATAGAGCACAAGCAGGCAGAGTAGCAGGTAGAGGCAGAGGAAGAAGCAGGCTCCCCACTGAGCAAGGAGCCCAATGGGGGACTCGATCCCAGGACCCTGGGATCATGACCTGAGCTGAAGGCAGCAGGTTAACCAACTGAGCCACCCAAGCACCCAGTCTATTAAGATTTTATTATTAACTTTAACTCAAATATATAATATCCAATGTTATTAAACTAATAAGCAATCTTTTATTTATTTGTCGTGATCTCTATATATTCCTCACTCAGCTCCCAACCACACCTCCTCTGACCCTTCATTACCCAGACCTGATATGTTTCTAAAACAAGCTTTGTATAGGGTTCTCACCAAAAGTTTACTAGGATTATTTGGGGACACCTTTATGGGAATGCTCAAAGAAGTTAACAGTCGGCTTCAATATTACTCAACAAATTTTATAGAAAATCCACCAAATCTTAGTTTGTGAAATACCAGTCCTATAGACTAAAACCCACCAAACCCAGACTCATATCCTGAAGAAAATACCATGAGACTTAAAATACATTTGGCAAATCTACTTGAGTTTATATTATTTCATCCTCCATTCTTTTTTTTTTTATTTATTTATTTGACAGACAGAGATCACAAGTAGGCAGAGAGGCAGGCAGAGAGAGAGGGGGAAGCAGACTCCCCATTGAGCAGAGAGCCCGATGTGGGACTCGATCCCAGGACCCTGGGATCATGACCTGAGCCGAAAGCAGAGGCTTTAACCCACTGAGCCACCCAGGTGCCCCCATCCTCCATTCTTTTATTTTTTTATTTTTTTTATTTTTTATTTTTTTTTAAGATTTTATTTATTTATTGGTTAGAGAAAGAGAGAGAGCGAGCACAGGCAGAGAGAGAGGCAGGCAGAGGCAGAGGGAGGAGCAGGCTCCCTGCTGAGCAAGGAGCCCAATGTGGGACTCGATCCCAGGACGCTGGGATCATGACCTGAGCCGAAGGCAGCCGCTTTAACCAACTGAGCCACCCAGGTGCCCCCATCCTCCATTCTTAATACTTAATTTTCCTCTATAACAGATAATACCCATACTCCACCCACATTCCTTCAATATGCACCATTCCCATGCACACCAATGGTTTCTTACCACAATCATCCACAATTCTCTTACTGAGCTTTTTCTATAGCCTTAGGAATTAGAGTGCACCCCTTTCCCAGTGCATACGTAAAATGTCTACTCACAGGAGAAACTCTCAACCAGTGGCATATGGGAGTTGGAGTTGATGAATAAATACCTTTGGCTGGAACAACTCTGAGGAATATTCTAAAGAACATTTCAGAGGTCCCCATCAGCATTGAACCCTACTTGTCTGCAATGGTAAGATATCCTTCTTTGGTTCACATCCTCATTTCCCAACTTGTACTTTCTGGGATTATCTTTCAAAGAAACTATTTTCACTCAAATCAAGATCTTCTCAGAGAGACTCTAAGACATACTTCAATGAATCCATAAAAATCTATATTTTCTATTCCGTAGTCCTTTCTTAAGGGCCATTTCCAACAGTGGAGACCAAAAAGAGTCGTTTTTGCCTTGTATGATACCAAGTTCTGTGGAACAGATGTCAGTCTAGACTCTGGATTTCTGGCTGCTTAGCTGCAGGGACTTCAATTCCTTTGAGAGTTTCCAAAATCCTTAAAAGCCATGAGGGTAGAACTAAAATGGACTTGAGTAAACTGAATTGTAGCAAACATCTCAAATAGAAGCATAATTATGATCTAGTCCTTGGTAAGATAGGCCCGCCATGAATATTTTACCCAGGAAACACCAGTCTGAACTCTGACACAAAGTAGGTAATTTTGGAAAACTCATTTCTTGTCTCTAAACTGCAGTTTTCTAATCAGTAAAACCAATTGCTGAAATAGATGCTTTCTAAGCAGTTCTGTTAGAGTGCTCCTCGATTCTATGGTTCTAAATAGGTCTCTGAAATCCATCACATGTCACATATAATTTTTTCCCGAATTTTGTTTCTTGGAAGTTAAATTATCAAGAGTGTCCTTTCTAAATATCTATTTTGGAATTCAGATTTAGCTCGTGTTCATCCAGCCACACGTTATTTTTCACTGGTCAGTTTCTAAGTGACTGCTGCTCACACAATACTAAAACACTGTCCCCATCACTGGGAGATTTTATTCTCTGGAGTATTGTCTCCACCGAGCCACCCAAAATCATTCTGGCATTTTTTTGATCTCTGGAAACAAGAAGAGGTGACCTAGAGAAGCCATTCATTTCGATCAATCTAAATATCTGGGCTGAATCTTCTCTAATTATATAACAGGTGTCACATAGAGGAAAGGGCTTGTCAATGATAAAGTTTTTTGTTTGCTTGTTTGTTTGTTTTTTCCTGAACCGAAAAACTGAGCTTGGAAACTGGTTCCTCTTGAGTGGAATATATTGATCCAAGGGAGAATCTGACATAGAATGAAGAAAAGGAAATCAAAGTAAGCTCGTGGAAAGAAAACAAATTAAATTTGTAAATTCAGCAGAGGGCACACACACTAGGTCTTGAGAAGATATAAGAGGCAAAAAAGAATAAGAAAATGCAGGGCAATAGAATGGCTTGCATTCTTTTAACCAAAGACTGAAAAGAGCTAATTAGATAGTAGAAATGAAACCAAACAATTTAAGGACTCAGATGAGAAAGCATCACAGTTTCCATTCACATTCGCCCCAGAAACTGAACCCTCGACGTAGGGCCACAGATTCAAAAGAGGAAAATTACGTAAAATGAAGCAAAGAGGTAATTCCTAATAAAGTTTCCTGGAGGACAGTCTGGGGAAGGGTTTGGAAAGGAATTTATGAGGTAGAAAAAGGAGGATGAAATGAAGGAGAAGAATATAATATGTAAAAGTGTCATTTGAGCCTGTATATTCAAACAGAGAAAGATAAGGACTTTCTCTCTCTTTTTTTTTTTTTTAGATTTTATTTATTTATTTATTTGACAGAGAGAGAGAGAGAGAGATCACAAGTAGGCAGAGAGGCAGGCAGAGAGAGAGGAGGAAGTAGGGTCCCCGCTGATCAGAGAGCCCGATTCCGGGCTCAATCCCAGGACCCTGAGATCATGACCTGAGCCGAAGACAGAGGCTCAACCCACTGAGCCACCCAGGCACCTCAGGACTTTCTCTTGATTCTACATTGGTTTTAGGTAGTAAACAACATATTTACTATCTATACTGTCTGAACTTGGTTTACTCATCTACTTGTTTCTTGGAAATAAACCTCAGAAATCAGGAACCTGCAATGAGAAGATGAATGTCATTCTCCCTGTGGGGAGGACAATCAAAGCCTGCCGCCGGGGTCATTTTCCACACCTTTGCATTCAACCTGGGGGTGGACCAGGGAGTCAATACAGTGAGTCAACAATTGCCATTGTCATTTGCAAAGTATAAGCAAAGTATAAAATTTCTTTAGAGTTAGACACTTAAAAGTCACATGAAGACAAGGAGCAAGTCTAAAAGCAGAAGGTGAAGAGATTTCAGCCAGATTGGAATGGCTCTCCCAGTTCTGCATGGCAGCTCATAATTCTCAGAGCTACTTGGCCACAGAGAACAACTCCAGCAGTCACAGCTGACCTGACGGACACATGCCATCCACTGAAGGAGCTCACTGTCCAATTTTTCTTATCATATGTAAAGACATTGCCAACATCTATACAAGCAGAAAACAACAAAACAAGGAAAATCAGGATCTAGGTTGAAATCAGTTTTCCAATGAACCAGAAAACTTATTCCCTCTAATTTTACTTGTGTACATAAAGTTTGGCAAATGAGGGGCGTCTGGGTGACTCAGTGGGTTAAGGCCTCTGCCTTCCGCTCGGGTCATGATCCCAGAGTTCTGGGATCGAGCCCCGCGTCGGGCTCTCTGCTCATTGGGGAGCCTGCTTCCTTCTCTCTCTCTGCCTGCCTCTCTGCCTACTTGTGATCTCTGTCTGTCAAATGAATGAATAAAATATTTTAAAAAAAATAAAAAAATAAAAAAAAATTTTTAAAGTTTAAAAAAGCTTGGCAAATGAAATCTCTGAACAAGCTGGTAACTAATGAGATTCATCTTGGTGTCGTGGCTAAAATAATGATTTTTCTATCAAAGATCAAACAGATCTAGATTCAATCTTTGGTTCAGTCACCTTCTAGCTATGTGATCTTAGACACATTATTTGATCTCTCTAAGGCTTGACTCCTTTTTCATGTATAATGAAGATAATAATCCTTCCCTTGCCGAGACTGATGAGGGAATGGGTTTAAAGCACCTATAGAGCATTATTAAATGGTACCAGTAGTGGTAGCAGTAATGAGATTAACGGATATGTTAGTACGGGAAATTGCTTTTATTTCTGTTTTTATGAGGATGTCATTTTCACATTTTTTTCCAGGGAACATCTTAGCGCTTTCATGGGTATAAAGACTGTTCTGATAATTATTTCTTTTCCTGTCTCTTCCTTCGTGCAGAGAGAAGGAAAAGGAAGATACTTAAAATCCAACATATGCAGGATTCTCAGAGAATAGTTGTCTAGTTATCTTACTTTGAATCTGGATTCTTAACCATATAAGACAAAGTTTCCCATGCCAAATTCAATCTTCATTGCCACTAGAATGAGAGACCAGGAGAGGGTATTTTGGTCTCTTCACCAGGGTCTTGATGTAAATCAAGACCTGAGACAAAGAAACACAATGTTGTTTTATATTGTGATCATGCTCCAAAGCAATCACGCTCCAAATGCTAATTACTGCTGAGTATCTTAAGAAATAAGCTAACTTTTCATTTAATGAGAGCATTAGCTTCCATAGTAAAGCCATAAAATGCTATTGTTGCTGCCTTTTAGCAACTTAAAAGTGAAAGGGAGAGCACTCAAAACATGTGGGGAGGGGGCCACAGGAGTAGACAGAATCCTGACCTCCACAGTGGCTGAGAAAGAGGGAACAATATTCCAAAGAATGAGACAATTCAAGTTCTGTCCTAGGAGAGTAGAAAATCAAATGAACCCATCCAGCGAGGGAAGAGTGGGTCATGGAGCCCTCTATGGTAGGCAGTGAGAATAATGGGGCATCAGAGTAGAGTCAGGCTGTCCAAGGGAATGTGTCTGAAAATAAGGTAGGGAAGAAGAAACCAAGCCCAATCGCTGGGATCCAAGACTGGAAGTAATGAAACTGGCAAGCTGACCTCGTTCTGGAGGAGAGAGTAAGTGATGAACCAAAAACTCAGAGCCAGCAATGTGGTGTTACTCTGTCCCAGCATTATTCAAGGACACATGGGAGTGTTGCCCAGAGAGTTGTAAAAACATAGAGACTGGCAGTCTCAGCCCAGGATCAGAAGAAACACGATACACAAAGGCGCCCTGTTTCTGATTCCAAAAAATAGATGGCGTTAACACACAGCTGGCTGAAAGCCCAACACAAACAGCTAAAATGGCCCTGACTGGGGCAGAGGCTCACATTAAGCTAGACATGACTCATTTGTGCATTCAGGTGCATCTCACACTTTCTCATTTTGATCGTTCTATAATGATGAGGAGACGGAAACATTGAACTCTGTAATGATATTCTAGAATCTAGAACATTAGGCTGAATAGTTTATGTTGATTACGAGTCTCTTTGGACGCTATTTGGCGATTCATGATGGGAAAGAACATTACAGACCTGCAATGTATGAGGCACAACTGTCCGTCTTCCAAGTAAACTAAAAAGGAAAATTATTACAGCATAACTGAGGCATCCCCTTACCAGTGCTGAACTACTGCGAAACCATTTGGGGGGTTCAAACTGGGAAGGAGATTCTTTTTGCTATCACTCTAAATTCACTGCCATTACAGAGAGGTGTAAGGAAATGTAAGTTGTAAAACTGAATTTGACCAAGCATGTTAGAATTGTGATATCCAAATGAATGTTTTTTAGTCCAAAGCAGTTACCTTGGAAAGCTCTATGCTGGTTTCAGAAGGCTAGCTGGATTGATGGTGTCAATTGTTTCTTCCCATTCACAGCCCTTTCCTGAAAACCTGTGTCAGCTGCAGCCTGGGGACGTGCAGACCTGTGTCCTGTGTGCTTTCACTCTGCTCCCTGGCTCTGGGGACGTGAAATGAAAAATTCTGGCTGGAGTTAGAAATATGGCAAGATAAAGCCGGTCCACCTCAGAATCTGCTTACTAAGGAACCCAAACTGACATGGGAAATTGGAAGAAACCTTTCTAGATATGCCTAAAACCTAGTCATGTAAATTTAAAAAATTCCTTGGCAATTTCAAAGTTGACTTTTGTCTAGGTTTGGGCCTTAGAGCTCACATGACTTTTTTTTATAAGTTTTTGCTAGCACAGAATCCCAATAGCAAAGGATAGTTTTTCTATAAGCAAAAGAAGTCTATGCAGTCTTTTTCTTATCTTTAAAAATCACATAATATTTAATTGATTTGCATTGTATTAACATATTTATTTGTCATGTTACATAATACTTTTAATAATATCGCTAATTGAATTTCTCAACTTTTCCCCTAAATCTTTAAGCAAAACCTACAGCACCCCCACTCCCAGGAAAACTTGTCCTGTGGGCTTTGCATACCTTTTCACCACTGTGTACTGCTCAGAAAAATTATCTGAAATTTCGTGGCACTACTGAAGGGGAAGGGGCAAAGAGAATATAGAAAAATCAAAGGAAGAGAGTGAACACTATCACACCAGGAAATTACAATTCCATCATGTAAGACTGAGCCATAGAGTCATCATTTTTTGAAATGTTCTAGAGTTAAGGTGACACAGCCTAAACTCAGAGCAGAGGAGTGATGGGATGTCCTCATTTGGGTTTCTTCCCTAGTCTCTGTACGCTGTAGGTGGAAGGACAGCAACAGGGTCAGCACTGTCTGTTTTGGGAAAATCTCGCTCTAACTCTCAAAAAGCTCAGAGCTCACTGTCCATATCAAACTAAATCAATCAGCAGTGCCCTATTCTTTTATTCATTCTAGGGAATCTGCCCTGGAAGTGAAAGCAACTGAGATAAGACCTATAATGAAAAAAGGAATGAATCCTAGAGGGAGGGCCATGTGAAGAGAAAAAAGCAGAAGGCAGTGATGCTTCTGCTTTCTATATAACATTAACACTTTATATCAGAGGATACTATAGAGAAAGTGACAGCTCTTGGAGCCACTCTAAAAAGTGCATCACTTAAGAAACAATTTGTCAGTCAACTAATTCTTCATTGATGAAATATTTGAATAATACCTTCATGTTACTTTTCCCTTGCCCAGCGTTGATCTCATGAGCAATGATTTTGAATACTTTGTAAACCCTAAAACAATATTGGGCTAATCAGAATTTCTTTCATAGCCCTTAAAACAGGCATGAAAAAAGATTTCCCACTACAACCTGTAATGATGAGGAAATGGAAAAATTGGAACAGTAATTGAAAGACTAAATGAGAGAAACAGGGGTGCTATAGCCATTATTAATAATGATTTTTTAATATTATATAGTAGTATTTATCTTTTTATAATTATAACTTTGCTGGTAATCTTGGTTAATTGTGGTTTTTTTCATTGGTCAGACTATCATCTTTGACTAAAAATACTAATTTATCCTTAGAGAACTATTTGACAATTACATAACCTGGGGCAGATGCTAAATCCTAAATAATTCTGACTCCCAAGGAAAACAAATAACTTTCAAGAGAAGATCAGTCCCTTTGATGTCAGAACTCTCCTTACCCTTTTCCAACCCAACTCAGTTGGAATGCCTATTTGGGATCTACTGATTTGGAAATCTTCTCCCCAAAAGACTTGGGCCTTGAAGTTCCCATAATAACCCAAACCCTTTGGAAGCATTCCCAGTTTTAAGAAAACTCAGTGTATGATATATCTTATTGTATAGTTATAGAATTCATACAGTAAAATTCTAAGAGCTGTACTTGTGGGTGGGAAGAATAGGTTTCTACATCTCTGGCTTTCAGCAGGAAGGGAAGAGAAGGGGTTATCAGAACTACCCAGTGAGTTTTTTAAAGTACCCATGCTATGACAACCAAGGCAATGAGAGATTTTTGATTACTTCAGTATATAAAACCAAAAAAAAAAAAAACTATGAAGAATATTTTAGGGACAATTAAGAAATTTTGAATATGGACATTATATTAGTACCTATTATTTATCAAGATTAAATTCCTTGATTGTGATCATGGTATTATCATAATATAGAATAATATCATTTTTTGGTGATATATGCTTGATTACTTTTGTAGGGAGATAAACTGTTGTGATGTCTCCACTTACATTCCAATGCTTTCTTATAATTTCATTGAAATAAAAATACTTCCAAAAGCTCAGGCATATTTGATTCTTAAAAACAAACAAACAAACAACAAAAACAGGAATCTGATTCCAAGAGCAATATAGTGCCAGTAAGAAATTTGAGTGAGGGACGCCTGGGTGGCTCAGTTGGTTAAGCGGCTGCCTTCGGCTCGGGTCATGATCCCAGAATCCTGGGATCGAGTCCCACATTGGGCTCCTTGCTTGGCAGGGAGCCTGCTTCTCCCTCTCCCTCTGCCTCTGCCTGCCTCTCTGTCTGCCTGTGCTCATTCTCTCTCTCTCTCTAACAAATAAATAAATAAAATCTTTTTAAAAAAAAGAAAGAAAGAAATTTGAGTGAAATTTGAGTGAAACTCAAATTTCTTTCTTTTTTTTTTTTAAAGATTTTATTTATTTATTTGACAGAAGAGATCACAAGTAGGCAGAGAGGCAGGCAGAGAGAGAGGGGGAAGCAGGCTCCCTGCCGAGCAGAGAGCCCAATGCAAGGCTCATTCCCAGAACCCTGGGATCATGACCGGAGCCAAAGGCAGAGGCCCAACCCACTGAGCCACCCAGGCCCCCAATGGGTAAGATATAATTTAAAGAAAGTCTTTGCACTAACATTTCAATTCATGGTAGAGGGAAAAGTATGAGGGGAAAGAGGCCAGTCTAGGGAAGATTGCAATGGAATCTATTTATTGAGATGCTTAAAATTTACCCTTGAGCTGTGGTTCTGAACAATCTAACTGACTCTTAGAAAGATTGAGGGAGCGGTACCTGGGTGGCTCAGTGGGTTAAAGTCTCTGCCTTCAGCTCGGGTCATGATTCCAGGGTCCTGGGATCAAGCCCCACATCGGGCTTTCTGCTCGGCAGGGAGCCTGCTTCCTCCTCTCTCTCTGCCTGCCTCTCTGCCTACTTGTAATCTCTGTGTATCAAATAAATAAATAAAATCTTAAAAAAAAAAGAAAGAAAGAAAGATTGAGGGAAAAGAGGCAAAAGCAGTGATCCTTCACATTGAAAGGCAAAGAAAGAGCTCAGAGGGGTCTCTGAGACCCATTAGACAAGGACTAAGCTCACTTGATAGACATAGAGAAAAACTGCAGGATTTTTTTTTTTGCCAACAGCAAAAATTTTGAGATCTCCCCAAATGACCTAGTTCTCTTTTTGTTGTAGTGAACTAGCTCCAAATACTGGCAGTTCTTTGATTCATTTTATATAAAGAAGAGTATACCTACTATGCTTAATCAATTTACACCAGCAAGAGAGAGAATGACTTTCCTCTCCATAATGGTATGCCGTGTTCCATCCTGGATTTCATTTTTCTCCCTGTTTCCTTTATTCATTTTGAGCAAAAATAATGACCATTTATTGAAAACCTGTTGTGTCAGTCACAGTGCTCTGTATTTTATGTGCATCTTATCAATAGCTCTACGACTATCCTATGAAGTAGGGAGAGCTCTCCCACATTTCGTATCTGAGGAAACAGAAGATTTGGGAGATGAGACAGTGTGGGACCAAGACTCAAGCCCCAGTCTGCTGTCTACACTCTTACCCACCAAACTTGCTACTTCCAGTGTAAATACTTAAACTCTCCTGTGTTCCTGCCTTCCTTAGCTGGCCTGTCAGCTAACAGACACATTTCTTGTATGGCATGCCTCCCTTGCCCTGTGCCAGGCTGCCCACAGTCTGCCACTGACAGCATCCAATACAAGGTCCCAGATGCTTAGAGATAAGGACTCACTCTGACATATATAGTTGGAATCCTGTCCTTGGAGGACACAGGAGGCTAGGAGAATCAATGCCTTAGTACATGTGGCCCTTCTCCAGATCTGCCTGCCCATAGCTGGCTCCATTCATTTTCTCTACATAATCATATCTGATATGCTTTTCTGCTCTTTCAATAAAGGGGACTTAATCAATGATAATTATAATTCTCTAATTAGTTTCTTAATAATATTTTAATAGAAGAGAACAAGCCCTGGGCATACTTTTCAGTAGTTAGAAATAGTTTTACAAATAAACTTGTATGCCTTCCTTGCCCTTATATATTCCTGAAGGATATTTTTAGTGTTAATTGAGTCATCGAATCAAGTTTATCCACATTTTCCACTCTCTTCAAATTTCATTAATTTCTTACCTCCCTTTAGCATATATTTCTTTGCCAACTTCTCAGTCTTGATTAGGTTCAACCACTTGTCTCTGAAGATTTAACACCACTTCTGCCACTTGCTGTACTTTGTTCATTTTTTTAGTAATACTGACCCATGCATGCATGGTCATTGAATTGACTAATTTTTAGTCAGATTCTTAGAGTTAATTGCATTAGACATGCTTGGGGGACATGCTCAATCCCTGCCTTTTTCTTTAGAAGTTACCCCTACTCATGACCTCTGCTGAAGTAAGGGGCTGTGGTGGCTGTGTTTTGCTCCAAGACCCCATCCTCATCTATCCCAAGCCAGAAGTTAGAGAAGCACAAAAACACAAGGAATTTCTAACTATACAGTAGACAGTGAACACATCATGGGAGGGCTAACTGACAAAAGTTATAATGGAAGTGGATGGCCCAAGAAGCTAAAATAACAATCAGAATGATCTTAATAAAAAGCTAGTATCTACCAAGTCCCAGAGGTGAGCAGAGCTAGAATTATAAAATAAAGACAGAGGCCAGGTAGGGGTGAGTATCCATGCTTCAGTACATTAGGTAGGCCTGGCATGGCAAACCAGGCAGATCCTAAAAATGGAGGACGTAGTATGACTTTCCTGTAAATATCGTACCTGGGATAACTCAGGCTCCAGACATAATAGGTCATTTGGTCAGTGGTGATGGTGTTGGAACTAGGAAAGTGCAACTCAAGACATAATGAAATATCAGTCTGGAAACGCATATTTATTTCATGGAGAGTCAGTTGGGCAGGTGAGTTACCCTGGGAAAACTGGCAGCGGCTGGAGTCAGGAGTCAGAGGTAGAGTGATGAACTTCCGGCCGTCCACGTGGATGTGGCAAATATTAGTTTGATGGGCGATAATTAGCCAAAACGAAGCAGGATCATGCAGCACCAGCCGAACAGTGTGGACAAGTGCATAGTGGAGCTCCATCCTAGAAGTTAAGAGAGCATCACCCATCATGTTGAGGGGACAACTCAACCAGACTCATGAACATGAGCCATACAAGGGAAGGGGAAAGAAGAAAGGGAGGGATGGCTCTCTGAGTTCCTGTGGGAACCAAGTTTGTTCTATCTGAAGGAACACATGCCTCTTATCCTTTCAAGCAACTCACGCCCTCCCTCCATCTCCTACCAGGTCACCTCCCATCCCACACTAGACTGTCTGGAAAGAAATAGTAGGAGCCAGAAACTTTTCTTCATGGCTACATTGTAGGCTAGTAAGCGGAAAGTGCCACAAATTCACTCTATTCTCTAAGTAGTAACCAGAACTGTTTTCTTCAATGATCTTTATGCTTATGGATATCCTACTTTCCAAAGTGCAGAAGACACTACAAAAGCTTTGGCACCGACATTCAGTTTTCCCAGAGGCAGTTCTGACAACCTCTCTTGAGTTTTAAATGCATATTAATTAGGCTGGGTAACAGATAGTTATTGATGGTGCTTTCACACCTCCATGAATTGTCCTACACCTCTCCTAGTGAGTAAAGGGGTTAGTCCCTCAGGCTTTTAGTACTTTGTCATCTTTAACTAACATCAAGTTCCTCCATGCAATGATGCCTCTGGTCTCTGGCTCAGAATCCTTAGTGGTATCACACACTACATTGTATTCAGCCTTTCAGGCTATGGTGTAAACACAAAAAAGGAGAGGCTTCCTCAGTTTGAGGCACAAGGTGGGAATGTGTCTTCCTACACTTCCTCTCTATTTTGCCCACCACCCCCCAGTGGAGTGGTTCAAGCACACACACACACACACACACACACACACACTAGCTTAACAACACCACTCTTTAGAAACATCTAGTAGGGAATTATGTCTCCTGTATTTCCCACAGTGTATGTTGGTATACTATGCACCATTGAATAAGAACTGGCGCTGAGCAGCATTTTTTTGGAGCAGTGGCTGAGTAGTGATAATGCTGTCTATCTTTGCAGAGAAACAGCTTCTTAATATGTCCATGGGAAATGCACTATAGGTAAAAATTAACTGCTTGCATCCATGGATTCTAAGCTGCCCGTTCTGTATGAGTTCCCCTTGCTTAGTGTCTGCCATTTTGGGTTTCTTCTATTTTTGAGCATGGAGGATTTTACATGTGGGTTACAGAAGCAAGATTGTTAGTGTTATGATATCTCTTCTTCAAATTTCTTCTCCTTCCTCAATTTCTGATCTACAATATCTTCCAACCTATTTTGCAGTCCCCAAGGAGTTAGGACAAGTGACTTCTCCTCTCCCATCCCAGGTTTTAGGGGGGCAAAAGTGATGAATAAGCAAGGATAATAGTAAAAAATATTATAAAACAGTTATTGATAAAGGCCAGGTGGATTGTCCTGATAATTCATGGTATAAAGGATCCAAGTTCAGTTTACCTGAGAAGGGTATTATAAAACCAATCATTCTAGGCTTGGTCTTGAAAAATGGTTAATAAAAGCTTGAAATAAGAGTGACAGTTGGGAGAATGTGAAGGATGAAACAAATATGAAAAACATCTTAGGAGCATAATGTAAAGACTTACAGAATTAGGCTCTATAAGTGATACAATAGGGATACATCACCACCTAGCTTACTTCTGCTCCATGCAACCCAGGGGAAACACATTGTCTATAGCACCCCGAAGTCCTAGAGAGCTCAGCTCCTGATAATGTCACCCTTTATGTATGGTTCATCACCCTTCCAAACGACTCCCCAAGTCATTCCCCAGCATGGCATCAGTTGATGCCATTATTATTTGAAGCCATTTATTAATCGTCACTTGATTCATGAGTTGTTCTTCCCCTGATTACGATTAACCCTATTTGCATCTGATTTTATTTAATGTGCTTCATGTAACATGTGGTCTTATAACCAAAGCGACCAGAAATGGTGAAAGCACAGTTGAGAGAGGCATAATCTTGTCTCTTGAGCCTTCTGTGCCTGGAGTCTCACAAACCAAATGGTACCAATCTTATACCCAAGGCCCCTGTACTTTAGAGAGCTTCCATTCTGGCCATGCTCTGGTCATGATTCTCTGGACCAGTTCGGGAGATGGCATGAGCCTTTGGCCTCTAGATACAGTCTCCAGATACCAGGGACATCAGAGTTCCCAGCCAAAACGCCCTAGCTTATTTCCAGAGCCTACATACCCATGGGACTGACCATGCTGCTATTATATGCATAATCACAATGATTCATTTTTTGAGTAGAGGTGTGTCCAGAGCTTACATGAGGACTGATGTGAGATATCAGTCCTGCATCGTGCTCCCGCTCCGTGGTGAGCCTGCTTCTCCCTCTCTCTGTCTCTCATGGATAAATAAACAAAATCTTTCAAAATAAAATAAAACATACATGTTACCCTGAGTTCACTGAATAGAATAACATATTCTATTTCCACTGACCAGGTCTAACGATTTGCCCTCCTCCAGCAGAAGAAATTTTTCTTCTGATTAATATTGCCCAATAATTTAGGGTGATTAATATTGCCCAATAATTTAGCAGCTGTAAAGCTGCTTGATCTAAAATCACATAGATCTTAAGAACTATATGCTCTTGGAACTACTGTATTTTGTAACCATATATTTTTAAGAGGGAACTAACTTACCTTGAACCATGTTCTTCCCCTGCCATCATGCATTTACGTACGGGGAGCTAACTGATGTTTACTGTAACTAACTGGGATCTGTTTTGTCCTTCCTTTTACCTCTTTCTTCAAACCATATAAGTGAGTTCTCCATTGTATCAGGCTAAGAGGGCTTAGCAGAAGTGGAAAAGCTGTGGGTAAGGTTCTCTTTACTCAACTTTGTCTGTATTTTCTCCATTCTAGCTCTTAGCCACAGACAGACCTACAAAAGAAACCATAACTAAAGAGGCTTCAAACAGCTCCATCCAATTAATTAACCTTGTACATACCATCAAAATTGCCCATAGGATAAAGGTGCAACCCCCATGTAATGTAATGAAGCAGAAAGGTCAGATGTGCCGGGTGTGGGGACTTGTGCACATTATCCATGAGAAGATGACCAAAAGAATAAGTATACCAGTCTAGCATTCTGGTTGAAAAGAAAATTATACCATTAACACTGGTAACCTAGGGGTATCTGGGTAGCTCAGTCAGTTAAGCAGCTGCCTTCAGCTCAGGTCATGATCTCGGGGTCCTGAGATTGAGCCCCATGTCAGACTCCCTGATCAGAAAGAGCGCTTCTCCCACTTCCTCTGCTGCTCCCGCTGCTTGTGCTCTCCTGCTCACATTCTCTCAAATAAATATATAAAATCTTCATAAGAAACAAACACTAGTAACATATCTTTATTGATCAATAGGAAAGAAGTGAGGAAAGGAGGACAATCTGCTCTTCATATTGCTTCTAATAAAAATAAAAATAGAACTAAAAGTTCTATAGTGGGGATGCCTGGGTGGCTCAGTTGTTAAGCGTCTGCCTTCCGCTCAGGTCATGATCCCAGGGTCCTGGGATGGAGGCCTGCATTGGGCTTCCTGCTCAGCGGGAAGCCTGCTTCTCCCTCTCTACTCCCCCTGCTTGTGTTCTCTCTCTTGCTGTGTCTCTCTGTCAAATAAATAAATAAGTAAATAAAATCTTCTAAAAAAAAGTTCTATAGTAATATAGAATACATGACTAAATTAAAATATACACAATTATCAAGGAAGAGGTAAAAATGGACAAGGACAACCAACTCAGGTGGGAAAAAACAACTGTTACATGATTTTTTTTTTCTAAAATAAGAGTGGCCATAGAATTATTTTCCAAGGCAGTCATATCATTTCTAGCAATAATGGGGGGAAATGATCAACAAGAAAAAATTCTAAGCAACTCAAGAGACAGAGCAGAGCAGTGTGCCGCACAATGGTGGGGGCCATATCATTGTCCACAGGAGGGCACCCTCTGGGTTTGTGTAACAAGGTGCTCTGACAGGAGAGCAAATAGAAGGAATAGAGTGGGTTTCTCGGCCAGCAAGTTCCTGGGGTGCCTGGGTGGCTCAGTCTGTTAAGCGTCTGCCTTTGGCTTGGGTCATGGCTCGGGTCATGATCCCAGCATCTTTTTTTTTTTTTTAAATATATAATGTATTATTTGCCCCAGGGATATGGGTCTGTGAATCATCAGGCTTACACATTTCATAGCACTCACTATAGCACATACCCTCCCCAATGTCCATAACCCAACCACCCTCTCCCTATCCCCAACCCCCAGCAACCCTCAGTTTGTTTTGTGAGATTAAGAGTCTCTTATGTTTTCCCCCTCCCAATCCCATCTTGTTTCATTTTTTCCTTCCCTACCCTCCATGACCCCCCGCCCTGGCTCTCAAATTCCTCATATCAGAGAGATGATCCTAGCATCTTGGGATAGAGCCCAATGTTGTCAGGCTCCCCTCTCAGTGAGGATCCTTCTGCTCCCTCTCCTCCCTGCTCATTCTCTGTCTCTCTCTCTCTCTGTCAAATAAATTAATTTTTTAAAAAACCTTCCTAAATTTGAATATTAAAAAATAACATCAAGAATTATACATACCAGTCATAGATAATATGTACCATTAATCTTTAATCTAAGAATCAAGTTCTTTTATAATTCTATGACTCCTCAAAACTTTAAATTAAAAAAAAGGAGGGAAGGGGAATGTTACCCCTGTTATAATAGAAGACATGAGTAGGGAAGGTGTCAATATATCCTAGCAAGTCACAGGCAGGGCTGAAATCTTCAATGCCTACCAACTCTGAGTCAAGATCCACAAACATTCTGTGTGTGATACTGATTAAACCAACAGGTCAAGTTAATGGAGCAATCGGACTTGATTGTTCCATTTTAGGTGGGAGTTTTGTGGCACTTAAACTCCCTAGGTAGTTTCAACTATGTGGATAACACTTCCTCAAGGCTTCAGTGGCTCTCACTTTATGGGGTGGAGGAATTAGGCTGTTACATATCACAAAGCTCATGGTAACTGAATGATCAAATTAATTCAAATTAGCTCTTATGTGAGTAGGATCCTGAATACCAAAGATAGCCTGAAGCACTAGGGGAAAAAAATTCTTAAATGGAAATACATTGAGTTACAAAGAGGACTTTAATGTGCTACCACTGCAATCTTATTTAACAACTTCATTAAAGAACCATAAGCCAAAATAAAAATTAAGGTACAAAATTTGTAGTGCATGAGTTAAATTCAAAGTCATTAAATTAAAAAAAAAAAAGAACATAAAGAGAAATCCCAGAAAGGAAAAGTCCAGAAACAAAAATTAAAATTGGATTCAAGAAGGTATGATTAAAAACCTGAGTCTAAGAAGAAGTTAACTTCCAATACAAGCCATATATCTTGAAATAGAAGTCTGAACTGCAAGATTAATTTCCACCATGATGCTATGGGGCCCTCATTCAGTGTTATCTGGGTTGCTGAGGGGGAAATGGTTTGGCCCAGTTCTAGTAAAAGAGCCATTTAGTTCATGAGAATGTGACAGTTACATCCTATATATTCCCACCTCTGCCTCCCTTCCTCTTTCTGTGACTGCCAGCCAGCTGGCTCCAGCTCCAGCTCATCATCTGATATCCATGGCCTGGAGACAGGGTCTCTTAAGACTCCCCCCTCCCCACCTTGAGAGAAGATCAGCCCAGACTGTGAACTTGGGATATATGCACACACAAGGGGTGGTTTCAAATTCTTGGGCTTTCCTTCAAGCTGGTCCTGAAATTTAAAAACAACAACAACAACAAACAAACGAAACAAAACAAAAAACAGACAAGGGAAGTGATCCTTGAGGCATAGTGCTTTAGCCCTAAGGAAGGTGGTTTGAATGGTGAAGCTTCAGATGCTGTGATGGATTCAAGGGGGTAACATACTTGGGCAAAGAGGACTAACTGGCACTCCTAGGAACTGCCTGGAGACTGCTGTATTCCTTGCTTATGCAGAAACCTGCTACCTCGGTGCTAATACAGAATGGTAAGCAGTTGTCAATTAGAAAGGTAAAGCTTTCTTCTGTCTTTCTTTGTTGGCCTGCTCTATTCCGTTAGAACCTGTACTGTAGATCATTAGCCCTAACTCTCTACTTTGTAAAACCCAGTGCCTAACTACTCTTCCATCCTTACCTCCTACCTGTCATTCGCTTCTCAGAGAGATTAGGGGAGGGAACAAGGATGAGAAATGGAAGATTTTGTAAGGTGCAACCCTGTCTCCCCAAGGGACTTCTGAGTCTCCTTCCCCAGGGCCACACAGTTTTTTTATACTCTTTGATTCCTTTCAATTTCCAAGCTTTCTCCCCTGCCCCTTCAATGGACAATAATTTCAAGACCATTCAGATGAAATGAAGGCAACCCTATATCTCACTAATAAAATTATGGGGTCAGGGTCCAGGCTAGGAGGTCTCCAGAACAGAGGCACTCACAGACTCTCTGTCTTGGATCTGGGATCTGTTTCATCCTCTTGTTCATTGCTCCATTTTCCCAATCATCTCTTCTCTTCCTCTGGGTCTGCTCTATCAATCTGCCATCTCAATCTTCAATGAGACTACATTCCTATGATTGCCCACATCTGTTTCTGTCTTCTCAGGAAGTCCTTGAACTTCTCCCAGTGACATAGGAATGTTGTGATGTAGCCCCAGGACTCCCCCAGATTGCAGTGACTTAAAGATCTCTAGTAGAGCCAGATGTGCTCCTTGGTAGTGTGGTATTTGTGCAGTCCATGTGGAAGGTGCAAGTGGGCTCTGTTTGTAGGATATAGTCCACATGTATGTTCACACACAGACACATACACACATGAAGGAGAGTCAAAATGCAGTACAGGTCCGGGCGCCTGGGTGGCTCAGTTGGTTAAGCGACTGCCTTCAGCTCAGGTCATGCTCCTGGAGTCCTGGGATCAAGTCCTGCATCAGACCCCCACTTCCACAGGGAGTCTGCTTCTCCCTCTAACCTTCTCCTCGCTCATGCTCTCTCTTGCTGTCTCTCTCTCAAATAAATAAATAAAATGTTTCTAAAAAATGCAGTACAGGTTCTATACCAAATACATGTCTCATGTCCCAGCCTCGCAGCTGTTTACAGTGTTATGTATCGTGTGCATATATGTGTGTTTGCATGAACCAAAGTCAAGCAGGTGGAGAGATGAGGTGACATTACCCTGAGTTTATTCTTTCTAGTTGCTTCCACTTTTCTTTCTAGGTGATTAATATCATGAGGAACTTAATTCAAGAAATAATATCTTGCCCTTTCTAAACACCTGACATGGTAGGAGATGAGAGATCTGGAAGTGTACAAAACATGACATTGAACTCTCAGATGGTTATTTTCTATTAGAAAAACAGTCAAGGGGTGCCTGGGTGGCTCAGTGGGTTAAAGCCTCTGCCTTTGCCTCCGGTCATGATTTCAGGGTCCTGGGATTGAGCCCCATGTCGGGCTCTCTGCTCAGCGGGGAGCCTGCTTCCCCCTCTCTCTTTGCCTGCCTCTCTGCCTACTTGTGATCTCTGTCAAATAAATAAATAAATAAAATCTTTTAAAAAAAGAAAAACAGTCAAATATAAAAACCTCCTCAGTCTTCTCCCTAGTTAGAAAAAGTTTTCCAAGTGAGCAAATTTCAGGTTCTGTTTTCAATGAGAGGGTAGAGGTGTAAGGATAAATGTGAAAATATGAGTAATTTGTAGGCTGTTGGAGAAAGGTCAACAGAAGGCAGGAGGAGGACTGAAGTTCTTGCCTCCAAGTACAATAAATAATGCAGTCAGTCTGCATGTGGGACCAGGCTCCCGGGCTTCATTAGTACTGTCAGTTTCCACAGAAAAATCAAACATATTACTTTAGGGTTCTAGTACTTAGTATCCTTTCAAAACACAAACAATGGCATATTACAAATAAGGGAGAGAGGAGGCAGGCAATAAAACAATTGCAGGGAAAACAGACGAGAGCAATTATCGTTTAAAGCAGCCAAACAACACTGTGCTGTTTTGTTTTGGCTGGGGCAGTATGAACTCAAGTGTGGAAAAAGAACAAAGTGAAATGCTCCCATTTTTGCAACGAGAGCGTGTTACTTTATTTGGCACTGAGGCACACAATTTCTTATCAAGTAACAGTGCTGTTTGCCACCCTGGTAGCAGAAACAGTCATTAAGTCCCTCACTTCTATCACTTCTGCCTTTTATCCCCTTGATGACCTAGCTGTGAATAGGGTATTTGCTCACCACAGCTTTTTGCTCAGTGTAAAATGGATTCATAGAACTATCTCAAGTTTCTGACTGAGATTTTCTAAGTCTCATAATCTTGGGGCCATCTCAATTCCCACTGCCAGGGAAACAACCCAGATTTAATAATGGTGGCAACGGACTGACCTCACTGAGGACAAGATCATGTCGTCCTTTAGAATTTGATGACTCTGTCCATGGTGTGATGGGAAGATCCCTATCAAGTCAAATCTGCCTTCTCAAGCAACCTTCCACAGGACTTCAGATTCCCGCCATTGGAGTGAGCCATTTAAGTTAGTTGCTTGCACTTCCAGAATGCTACGTAAGAGAGGCGACATAGTACATCCCACAGGTGAGCACTAATGAGCTTACAGAATGGGAGAGCCAGTCCCCACCAGAATCCTGACATGAGGGATACAGCTCTCTCACCCTGGCCTATGTTACAGTCAGTTATTTACCGTATCTGTGACTCACTTTCTTAATCTGGAAAAAAGGGATCCTTTCAGGATCATTTGGCAATGATTTAAAACTCTCTAAAACCTGGGGCACCTGGGTGGCTCTGTCAGTTAAGCATCCAACTCTTGATTTTGGCTCAGGTCTTGACCTCAGGGTCCTGAGATCAAGTCCCATGTCTGGGCTCTGCACTGAGCATGGACTCTGCTTAAGATTCTCTTCCTCCCTCTTCCTCTGCCCCTCCCCATCCCCCCTTCCATGCTATCTCTTTCTCTCTTGAAAAAAATAAATAAGCACTTTAAAATCTAACACAAAAGCTAAAGAATGGTTGCTGTTTTTCTTCTCTACTTTTTTTCCTTCTTAATCTCAATATTCTCATACCAATATTTAGCATGCATTAGATGGTTAAAGGCCCCAACCCAGGGTTTCTGATATGGTAGATCTGAGGTGGATCCTGAGAACTGATATCTCTAACACATTTCCAGGAGAAGCTGATGTCGTGGGTCCAGTGGCCATACTTCAAGAAACACTGCTATGAAACGAAATACTGAATTACCCAGGCTATCCTTCACAGGGAGCACTGAAAAGGAGACAGACATAATATGCCACACATTTGCATTGCATTCCAGTTCCTACAAAATTACTCCATAAACTTTTTTTTTT
>RCUC01118077.1:0-10943 GCA_003697995.1 Taxidea taxus jeffersonii
TCTTTAGCACAAGTTTTAAGAGTTTTTTCCTTTTTTTTTTCTTTTCTTCTTCTCCTTCTTCTTTTTTTTTTAAAAGAGAGAGAGAGCGCATGAGCAGGGGATGGGGAGGAAGAAAGGAAGAGAGAGAGAAAATCTAAAGCAGGCTCCATGCCTGTCATGGAGCCTTGATCGGGGGTCTTGATCTCATGACCCTGAGATCATGACCTGAGCCAAAAATCAAGAGTTGTATGTTTAACCAGCTGAACCACTCAGGCACCCCAGTTCTAAGAGTTCTTTATATATTCTGGATACAAACCCGTTATCAGATATTGATCTGCAAATTTTCCCTTTTTTGATGTTATTATAAATATTATTTGTTTTTGAGTTTTAACTTCCAATTATTGATTGCTAATATATAGAAATGGAATTAACATTTGTATATGGGCCTTATATGCTACCAACTTGCTCTAGTCATTTATTAGTTCTGGGAGGCTTTCTTTTTGTAAAAAGAAAGGGGGTTTCTACATAGACAATAATTCTATGTGTGAACAGACAGTTTTGTCTCTTCCTTTCTAACTGTACAACTTTTACTTCTTTTCCATCTATTGTGAAACTACTAGGACTTCTAGTATGATGTTAAATGGGAGAGGTGAGAGAAGACATCATTGTCTTGTTCCCGGTCTTAGGGGGAAAGAATTCAGTCTCCCATGATTACATATGATAAAGCTGTAGATGTTTTATTTATACCCTTTAAGTTCAGAATGCTCCCTGCTATTCCTAGTTTGTTGAGAATTTTTTAAAATCATGAGCAGGTGTTGAATTTTGTCAAATGTGTTTTCTGCATTTATAAATGTAATCATTCTTTTTCGTACTTAGTGTGTTATTGTATTGTACTACACTGAATAACTTATAAATGTTGAAATACCCTTACCTTCCTCAAATGAACCACTCTAGGACTTACTGTATTATCCTTTTTGTATATTGCTGGATCCTATTTGTTAATACTTGTTAAGGGATTTTTCATCTGTCTTCATGGAAACATATTGGTAATTTCCATTTTTTTGTAATAACTATCAGTTTATGGGCTTGAAAAATATGTGAGGACACATTGTAGAAACACATGAAATGTATTTCTTTGCATTTATTTTTTAGAAGGTATTTTTTTCTTCATTAACTGTCAGATGGAATTTACTTGTGAAGCCATCTGGAGCTGGCATTTTCTTTTTAGAAAGGTTTATAACTAGGAATGAAATTCCTTTAATAGATATAGTAATATTAAATTTATTTCTCCTTGAAAAGTTTTTGTAGTTTGTGTTTTTCAAAGATTTTGGTCCCTTTATCCTATCAAATTTGTGAATACAAACTGTTCATAATATTCCTTTATTATCCCTTAATGTCCATGGGATCACCAGTGATGATCCTTCTTTTAATTCTGATATTGCTAATTCCTGTTCTTTTTTGTGTTTGTGTGGATGTCCTGGCCAGATTTTATCAATTTTATTAGAACATATTATTTTATTAATTTATATCTTTTGGAAGATGGATCTTTTGGTTTTATTGATTTTTCTCTACTTTTTTCTGTACTCATTTTTAATTTTTATTACATACTTTCTTCTATTTTCCTTAGTTTAAAATTTTCCTCCTTTCCCTGTATCCCTAATGTAGAAGCTTAGGTTAATTAACATTCAGGTTTTTTTTTCTTATAGTGCTTAGAAGGAAGTTTTTAGCAATGTAAATTTCCCTCTAAGTATTGCTATAGTTGCATCCCACAAATTTTGATAAGTTATATTTTCATCTTTATTTAATTCAAAGTATTTTGAAATTTTTCTCAAGACTTCTTATTGTACATATGCATTATTGAGAAGGTGTTGTTTGATTTCCTTATATTTGGAATTTTCCAACTCTTTTCTTTAGTTATAGTTTATTTCCATATGCTCTAAGAACATACTGCAGATGACTTTTGTTTTTTAAATTTGTAAGGTATGTTTTATGGGCCAGAAATTGATTTTCATTGGTAAAAAATTTTATGTGTGCATGAGAAGAATGTGTATTCTGCTGTTGTCAGATAGAATATTCTATAAATGTCAACTAGATCAAGTTCATTGATAGTGTTCAAATCATCTATATCCTTACTAGTCTTCTATTTAATTTATCAATTATTGGCAAAAGGGTATTGAAATCTCCAGCTATAATGGTGGGTTTTTCTATATCTCCTTTCAGTTATATGATGTTTTATTTTACATATTTTGTCACTTTACTGTTAGATACATTAATGTTTAGGATTGTCATGTCTTCTTATGGCATTGCCCCCTTTATCATTATGTAATATCCTTATTTATTCCTGATAATTTTCCTTGTTCTAAAGTATACTTTGTTTGAATTTAACATGGTACTTCGTCTTTCTTTTGATTATTTTTAGCATAGTATATATTTTCCATTCCTTTACTATTAGTGTATCTGAGTCTTTGTATTTAAAGGGAGTTGAAAAGGTGTTCAAAAAATCCATACATTTAGATTTTTTCTTTATTAACAAATATGATAATCCCTGTCTTTTAATTGGTGTATTTAAGAAATATAGATTTTAAATGATTATTGATGTCTGCTTATATTGTCACATATACGTAACTACTTTTTATTCATGTCATTTCTTCTTTTTAGTTTTTTATTTTCTGTCTTTTCTGTTTTTATTGACCCTTTTATATGATGCAATTTTTATTTCCTTTCTTGGCTATGCTTTTTTTTTTTTTTTTGCTATGCTTTACAAAGAAATTTTTAGTGGTTTCCCTCAGGTTTACAATTTTTTAATAATGCATATTCACTTTCAAATATTATATTGTCTCAGGTGTAGTGTAGATATTTTAGAAGAGTGTAGTCTTAATTCCTCCCTCTTATCCCTTGTGACATTGCTGTCATGTATTTCATATAGTCACATGTTCCTATATCTGTAAGGTATTTCCTTCCCTCTCTCCGGCTTCCTTCAAAATGCTCTTTTTATTTTAGTTTTCCTTCAGTTTAAATATGATATTACCAGGTGTTTTTCTTTATAAATAGTCATCTCTTTGGTGTTCTCTATCTCCTTGGACTTACAGGTTGGTGTCTCTCATTACTTTTGGAAAGTTCATGGACATTATTACTTCAGATACTTCTTTTGCCCTGTTTTCTTTTTCTTCTCCTTTTGGTATTCCAGTTATGTGTATATTATACCTCTGATACCGTCATACAGTTCTTAGATGTTCTGTTATGTGTTTGTTTGTTCCTTTGTTTGACATTCTTCTTTTCCCTCCATGCATTTTAGCTTGGAAAGCTTCTATTGATCTATTCTTACCTCAGCTCTGTTGAGGCTCCTGATGATCCTGTCAAAGGCATTCATTATTTCTACTACTGTTTTTTTTTTTTTTTTTAATCATATCATTTTGATTCTTTCTTAGGTCTTCCATTTCTCTGCTGACATAACACATCTGGCCTTGCATGATGTCTACTTTTTCCACTAGAACTCTTAACATATAATCATAGCTATTTAAATTCTCTGTCTGATAATTCCAACATCTGTGTCATATCTAAATCTAATTTTGATGTTTATTTTGTCTCTTCAGAATGTATCTTTTTTCTTGCTTTTTTGGCATGCTTGCGATTTTTTTTTCTTTTTGCTTAAAGAGGGACATGTGGTATCTTGTAATAGAAATTAGATTGTGTTTAATGTTTGTTGTAGCTATAGGTAACATAGGCTTCAAATTCTCTCTGTATCCTTGCTGTTGTGTCCTCTCTTAGTTTTAGGGTTTCTTTTTCCACCTCTTCAAAGAGATAATCTGTGTTTTCCAGCAACTTTAACTATAATTCAGTTATGCTAGAGGTTTTTTGAAGCGTGGGTAGGATGTAGGGGAGGAAGAACATTCTGTGGTCTTGTGATTCCCAGTCTTGGGAACATTGTCCTCACAGTGTTTCTGTGCTTCCCTATGCCTTATAATGCCTTCTTAACTATAGTGTTCCCAGTCTACTTCCTAGATGGAGGATTTGAGGTTTAAATTTTTTTCCTCTTATATGAAACAGAAATGCTATGGCTGGGGTAGAATTCCCTTCCCCAAATAGGATGTGATTCAGAATTGCACTCTGATAAAATCCAGGCCTTGGAGATTAGGCTCTTCTTTGGGAAAAGAATCTGGTAGAATTTAAAACCTAATGTAAACTGTGAACATCAGTTAAAAATGATGTACTAATATTGGGTAATAAGTTGTAACAAATGTATGTTACTAATGCAAGATATTAATAATAGGGGAAAATTTGCAGGGAGAAAGGGAATATATAGAAATTCTTCATACTATGTATTCAATTTATCTGTAAGCCTAAGACTATTCCAAAAAATATAATCTATTCATTGAAACCACACACACACACACACACACACACACCCCTTTATGGAAATCAACAGAATAATATTTCAAAGGAAATGTGTAGCCTTGAATTGTATGGTCAAAAGAAGGAAGGCTAGGCATTAGTTATATGAGTATCTAACTTAAAAAGTTGGAAAGAACAATAAAATAAATCCTCAAATCAGAAAAAGGATATAATAAATATGACAGCAAAAATTAATGAAATATGAAAAAACTTGCAATATAGTAAAGTTTTTTAAAAAAGATTAATGAAATGCATAGAAGGCTGGCAAAATGAACAATAAAAAGAGAAAGCACAAACAAAAACTTTAATAATTTGGCATAAATAAAAAGATAACTGGAAGACAGAAAGAGTCACTTTGTCAAATTCTCTGATAATTTGGAGGACACAAATTACTTTCTGTTAAGAATGTATCTTTCAGAAATTGACACAAGAAATAAGAAAAAGTTTAGCTGTACAACTGCTATGGACATTTAAGCCTTTACAAAAAATTCTCTGCCCATTATTCTTTAGGGAATCTACTAGTGAACACAACTAAATGTACACAAGTGCCAGTCCTAAATAGTTATACAGGAAATAATACAAATGCAGGCATGATCCATAAAAGGAAAATTTACATATTGTACCTCTCTAAAAACTTCTGCTCTGTGAAAACCTTGTTAAGAGAATAAAAAGACAAACTACAGACTTGGAGAAAATGTTTACAAACCTGTCTGACAAAGATCTTGTATCTTCAATATATAAATGAATCTCAAAACACAGAAGTTAAAAAATACAATTATATATAATATGGGTTAAAGACATGACAAAACATTTAATGAAAGAAGATACACAGATTTCAAATAAGCATATGAAAAGTACTCAACATAATTGTCCACTAGGAAAATGCAAAATTAAAGCACAATAATATTATCTACCAGAATGACTAAATTAAAAAAATTGTGAAAACACTAAATGCTGGTAAGGATGTAGAAAAACTGGATTGCATTGTTAGTGGGAATATAAAATGGAACAATCAGTATGGAAATTAGTTTGGCATTTTCTTTTAAAAAGAAAAATGCACAGAATAGTCAGCTGATCTTTGACAAAAGAGCAAAGGAAATACAATAGAACAAAGACAGTCTTTTAAATGAATAGTTCTGGAACAACTGGACATCCACATATGAAAAAAAATTAGTGTGGACACAGAACTTACTTATTCACAATAAACATCTCAAAATATATGATAGGCCTAAATGTAAAACACAAAACTATGAAACTCCTAGAAATAACATAGAAAACCTAAATGATCTTGTGGATGGCAATGACTTTTTTTTTTTTTTTTGGCAATGACTTTTTAAAGATTTTTTTAATTTTAATTTTTATTTATTTATTTGTTAGAGAGAGAGAGAGTGAGCATAGGCAGACAGAGATGCAGGCAGAGGCAGAGGGAGAAGCAGGCTCCCTGCTGAGCAAGGAGCCCGATGTGGGACTCGATCCCAGGATGCTGGGATCATGACCTGAGCCGAAGGCAGCCGCTCAACCAACTGAGCCACCCAGGCGTCCCGGCAATGACTTTTTAGATACAATAATAGTCACAAGGTATGAAAGAAGTAATTGACAAGCTGGACTTCAGTAAAATTAAAAAACTTTTGCTCTGAACAAGATGATGTCAAGAGAATAAGCAGATGAGCCACAGACTGGGAGAATATATTTGCAAAGCACCCATCTGGTAAAGGACTATTAGCCAAAATATAAAAAGAACTCTTAAAATTCAACCATAAAAAAAAAAAACAAACAAAAACTTGATTTAAAAATCACCAAAGACCTTAACTGAAACCTCACTAAAAAAGATATGCCTATGTCAAATAAGCATATGAAAAGATTGTTCACTATCATATGTCATCAGAGATACAAAATTTAAACAACGATGGGATATGACTATATACCCATTAGAATGGCCAAAACCTGGTGTGCTTACACTGCCAAATGCTGGTGAGGATGTGGAGCAACAGGAACTCTCATTCAGTGCTGGTGAGAATGCAAATGGCATAGACACTTTGGAAGACAGTTTGGTGATTTCTTAAAACAAAAACAAAACACCAAAACAAACAAACAAACATATGACCCAACAATGATGCTCTTTGGTATCTACCCAAGAGAGTTGCAAACTCATGCCCACACAAAAATCTGCACATTGATGTTTATAGCAGCTTTATTCATAATTGCTAAAACTTGGAAGCAACCAAGATGGCCTTCAGTAGGTGAAGGGATTAAATAAACTGTGGTAGACCCAGATAGTAAAATGTTATTCTGTGCTAAAAGGAAGTGAGCTATCAAGCCATGTAAAGACATGAAGGAATCTTAAATGTATATTGCTGAATGAAAAGGTGCCAATTTGAAGAGGCTACCTACTGTATATACCAAGTGTATAACATTCTGGAAAAAGTAAAAACCATGGAAACAGTAAAAAAACAGTGATTTTCAGGGGTTAAGGGAGAGGGATGAATAGGTGGAACATAGAGGATTTTAGGGCAGTGAAAATACTCTGTGATACCATAATGATGTATACATATCATTTATTCATTTGTCCAAACCCATAGAATTATTAACACTAAATCATAGGCTGAGCCATATTGTAAACTATAGACTTTGGGTTATTATGATGTGTCAATGTAGATTCATCAGTTGTTACAAATGTCCCTTGCTAAGGGAGGATGTCAAAATGGGGGAGGCTATACATTTCTGAAGGTTGGGAGTATAAGGAAAACCTTGTACTTTCTGCTCAATTTTGCCTTTAATCTGGTACTGCTTTTTTTATTTTATCAGCACAATATCTGCAATTTGCCTTTATTGTCTTGACAAGCTATAAATCAGATTATAAATTTTAACCATATATATTATAAAGCACAAAATTTAAATGTTTTAAAGTTTAAAGTATTGCTTCTGTCTTTGAAATAACATGATTGCATAAGAATTCATTTTGTTCTTATTTAACATGTTTTTATTACAGAGCTAATAAAATCTCATTATAAGATATAAAATCTAGAAAAATATTATTACCCATGTCCAAATTCCTATAGATAAAAAATTGGTGGATGATTATATTATGTCCACTAGTATTTCATACCTCTTACTATATGTTGCTGAATGCCTGTTGGCCAAAGAAAATTACAGGGGAATCTGGTACTGCTTTTTAAAAAAAAAGTTTTTAAACAAAAAACTAACATTTACACACTCATATAAACTTGTACATGAATGTTCTTACCAACTTTATTTGTAATAGACAAAAAAAAATGAAACAACCCAAATTTCTTTCAGTGGGAGAGTGGTTAAACACATGAAGGCATATCTATATCATGAAATAGAATACTGCTTCACAATAGAACAACTCTTGTTGCACACACAACTTGGATGGATTGTCACATAATTATATTGACTGACAAAAGCTAATCACAAAAGTTTACACAGTGTACAAACTAATTTATATAACATTCTTGAAATGATGTAGTTATAGGGATGGAAAACAGATTAGTGGTATCTAGGGGCTAGAGCTTTATAGAGGGAGGTGATATGGGGGGCTATAAGTTGTAACATATGATGCATCTTGACTGTGGTGGTAGTTCCTAAAGTTACACATTGAATAAAATTAGATACACGCATGTGAAAGCATGTGTAACTGGTAAAATATGAAAAAGGTGTGGGGATTGTACTAATGTCAATTTCATGGTGGTGTTATTGTATTGTAGTTATGAAAGATGCTAACATTGGCAGAGGGTGAATGAAAAGTGCATGGGTCCTCGGTGTGTGTGTGTAAAACTTCCTGTTACTCTATGTTAAAGTAAAGAGCTTAGGGGCGCCTGGGTGGCTCAGTGGGTTAAAGCCTCTGCCTTCGGCTCAGGTCATGATCCCAGGGTCCTCGGATCGAGCCCCGCATCAGGCTCTCTGCTCAGCCGGGAGCCTGCCTCCCTTTCTCTCTCTGCCTGCCTCTCTGCCTGCTTGTGATCTCTGTCTGTCAAATAAATAAATACAATCTTTAAAAAAAAATAAAGAGCTTAAAAATAATGGTTTTTTTTGGTAATAGAAAAATTTGCTATATTTTGAAGTGAATTAAAATATATTAAAGCTATAACTGCTGAATAATCTGGTAACATTATAGATAGCATTTTCATTTCAGCAGTAACTAAATTAAAATCTTGCAGATATAAAACATATGTAATTTGTTATATTATATGAAAGCACACTGACAAATTATTATTTTGGAAGGTAGTCAGGCATGGATAAATATGTGTTGACTATACCAAACATTTTTATTACCAATATTTTTCCATGAAAATGATTTTAACTAGTATTTAATTTGTTTTAATAACCGATTACTTCTAGAGCCATTCTTGTCTTATTATTCTTTTCATGATTTCATACTATTTAATATCTAGTTGAATTGTGGCAGGTATTTCTATCTTAGATGGTAGCTTTCAAAGTTTGCTTTAAAATTTCTCTAAGGTATTATTCATAGTTCATATTACCTCCTAGTGAAGGTTATGGTCGATATATCTATAAAAGTTAAGATCCATGTTTTTTCCTCAATACCTTCAGAGTAGGATTGAGAGAAATGGGCTTAGCAGTCAATTTCATAATGTTAAAGGTGTTCTGCACTGATGTTTTCATCTTTGGAATTTTGGACTCTCTGAATGAATTCAAAACTCTAAGTATTAAAGCAAACATTTTTATTTTAAAAAGTCTTGATCATAGGAATGTATTTCATATATGAGTAACTTCTCTTTTCTGTTTCATTGAATGATAATAGTTACCATTTTTCTTTAGCAATATTTTCATGAGACTCCAAGACACTTCATATGTTTTAGCTCACTTTATTACCACATATCTTGCTAGGGGCCAGATAGTTATGGGGGGATACAAAAGAAGCAAAAAAATCAATAAAAACAAAATATGCCCTCATAGACCATAATTCTAAGTAAAGAAATTATTATTTTTTGATTCATCAAGGTATTGAGAGAGTTTTTTCTCACTAATGCAAGTAGCTCCTATAATGAATTTGTTCTCCAAATTCTGTGGGGATACTGAGTAAGAGATATTAATCATAGGTTTATAGGAAGACAATGATAAATATTCTCTAATTTAGAGTCAGTAATATAATATTTCTTTGGACTATTGTCTCTGCCTTATCCTTTGTCACAGCTCCTCCTCTTCCTGAACAAAGTCAGAGAATATGATACTTCTTTCCTTTAAAAAGGAAATCCACTGTGGCTTTATAGCCATCATTTGAATCTGCATTCTTCAATCTGCCCTGGGCTGCCCAAGGTGTGGCCCTCAAGTATTCAGCACCATGGCCAGAGCACAAAGTTATTGACAAAAGGCGGAAAAAAACATCATAGTCTGGGGAAAATAACACACACACGGGTCCACAAGATTTTCTTCTACTTAATGCCAGCCTCATGGTATGCAAAGTGTGACCTATGTTATTTAAATGTAACTGTCATACCAGGGCCTCCTTACCTAAACAGATAGTAGTCTTGCAAGTTTCACCCTCTTTTGTGAGACACAATTGTTCTTATTGTTTACTTATAAAAATGTAAGGAACATTGTTTGCTTACTTTTTTCCTAGGACAGCACTGAAGTAGGTTTAAGGCATTATCCTACTTTTTTATTCTGATGGCTATATAGCACATTTTTCACAAATTTAGAAACTTATATATTTCTTTTATATATATATTTTTAGAAATTCCAGCTAGTTAGAGAAATTCATATTCCTATTGTGTGTAAGTCAAAGTGATAAATATATTTGTAAGTTTGTTACAAAACAAGTATTGATTTACTAATTCAAATGTTAAGTATGTTCCCCAAGTGAACTGTTTATTTATTTCCTGTACAGCTCAGTATCCCTTCCAGATATAACATATAATATTAAATCTTGGCAACTGATGAGTCTATATGGAATGAACTGGATTATAATTGGTATAAATATTGATTATTTTTCTTCTGGAGAAGGACTAATTTCTTCCTTTAGGGGAACCACTCCACTTTCACTCTTTTTCTTTGCTTCATATGAGACTTATCTTACTGCTCATTTCTGGAGAAGGCAGTGATCCTGGCCTGGCCAATCAGAGCTATAGGGAAGAGCAGAGAAAGACATAGGATCCAAGTTTGGTTAGTCCACATCGACTCATAATTTTTGATGTATCTCTTGGGAAAGGGATTTTTTTCCCCTTGACATGTATGCCAAGAATAATATTACCTGACAATTCTGGGATCCATATTTTCTACTGCATGGGGAAGCACTCATTTGTGAATGAAGAAAAGAAAAACAAATGAGAGAGATTTCAGATCTTCTGATTGAAGTTCTACTTACATCCAACTAACTCCTACTTCTTCTAGTTATTTAGGCCAATACATTTCTTGTTGGAACTGAATTTGAAGTTTCCCTCCCTTGCAGCGTAAAGATTTTCAGCCCTAATAGAAATCTACTCCATTGTTTTTATAAATTGTCCCAAGCTTCCTTTCCCATGTAGACATTTACCTTGACTAATAGCAAAACCAAACCTGGATGCATAAACAAGAGGGCAATGGTAATTTAT
>RCUC01118078.1:0-24748 GCA_003697995.1 Taxidea taxus jeffersonii
CCCCCCCCCCCCGCCCCGACACCGCAGATACGTGTGCCTGTGAAAGTGGATGGCGCGTCTGCAGAGTTCCCAGGATGGGGCAGCCATGCACTGGGCTCCACGTGGTGTGTCCCGGAACAGAGGACTATTCATTGTCATCAGTTGGAAGAATGAAATCGATAACCAGCAAACCCACATTTTTTTTTCCTGCCACAGAACCTGACTCAGGCACATCTGTTTCTTTATGATGTTTTTACCATTATTTTCCTCACATCGGAATATGGATGATCTGGGAGCTCTTAAACAGTTGTTTTCCTCACAGGCCACCCTTGCCTTCTCACCCTCTTCAAGGACTTTCCCCACTGTCAGGTAGAAAGATTCCTTCTCAGGAGAAACACAGCTTGGATGGGACACCCATCCTCCCCAAAGAGGACCCATTGAGATGGCCCCAGGTTCAGAAGGCAAGCTGTCTTCCAATCTCAAGAGCCCATGATCATATCCCCTCATGGAATGCAGAGCCCATTGCCCTGCTGGCCCAGCAATGTAGCCCCAAACCCCAGAAGTCATGTGCAAGTGTGTGGAGCTGAAAGGTTTCATCCTCTTCAGCTAGACGTGGGTGCCATGAACTGGCTTGCAAACTGGCTCATAAGAGAAATGGGGAGACAAAAGGGGCTCCTCCTTGACCTGAGAGGAGTCCAGGAGACTGGGGAACCTGTTCTGGAGATGTGGGTGTGCTTGTTTTTTATGTCTCTCACTCAGAGTCAAGGGTAGAAGAGAAAGAGATCTCTCTTTCCAGGTAGAGACAAATGTTTTTGTTCAAAGATCTGTGAGATCATGGACAAGGTAGTGAGTTTAGGTAGTTCTTTGGGTTCAGGTAGAACCTGTTCAGGTTCAACTGGTAGTGAACCTGAACTCTCTGTCATGGGGAATAATACAGAAAAAAAAAAAAAAAAGAATCTCTAATGGGAGATATTGGAGAATAAATCCATGCATTGGGTGACATGTTAGAAAGATGACCTCTCAAGTCTCTTTCTCCCTTGAGATGTTGAGCTTATAAATGATCAGCAGTCTTGTCAAGCATGGTTTTTTTTTTTGCCGTTTTTGCCCCGGCTAATCGAAGTGGCTCGTATTTATAAACACTGGCCCAGGAGGCTGTGGAGAGCTTGTGTGTGTGAGCTCTGAGGCTGGATGGATCTGGGCTCCAAAGTTGGCTCTGGCATGAGCTGTGTGACCTTGTGCGAGCCTTAGTTTTACCCTCTGTCACTTGGAACACACCTGTCTCCCAGGGAGTTTTGCACATTCAGTGGCCCATGAAATGCTAAGTGCTTTGTGCTCAGTCAGTGACAGTGGCACGCATATACACAGCAGTAGGTGCCGGGCCCGCACATCGTGAGCTCAGTAACGTGCTTGCTTAACAAGGCGACATTCAGTTCCTAAGTCTAGATGCAGCCTGTCTCCTCCCCTTACTTCTGGAATTAAAATGCATTAAATGCAGCCATGCTTTTTTAGTCTATAACAATGCTAAAAGTTTCCTGAGTACTCTGGCCTTTCTGAAATAAAGACCTACATTTACTACTATTTATCTTCAGATTTTAGACTCTTGTATAACCCATTTGAAGTGTCTTTCTCTGTCTCTTACTCTGTCTCTGTGTCTCTTTCTCTCATGTGTATACAAATACGATAATTTTTAAAAATATATTCTCTCTGTTATATGTGAGTGAGGTGAGGTGTTAGGGGTCATTTTCTTTTCTTTTCTTTTTTGTAAAGGAAACACCTTTTCGGGGTTGGCATGACATTAATAAAAATAATAAAGGAGAAGGTTTGGAGGGAAGAGGTAAATAAGGCAATTCATACATCATCTGGGAGAGACACAAGACTAAGGCAGAGAAAAATCACCATTGCACGTTGTGAACTGGGAGATTTTCCTAAGTCAGCACCTTTGCTGTTTTCTGCCACTGCTGTGGGCCTGGCTCTCTCCTCTCTGCAGGGCTGGGTCTGGTTTGGAGATCTCTTGCAATTAGCTGTACTGGTTCTGTTCAGGGAGCGCTAATGGAGTCTTACGTGTAACAAGTTAAAATTCCAAAGACACACACTCCATACACATATGCACGCACACACACACATACAGAGTGGTGTGCCCACGGTGACCTTCTGGAATGTACCTACATGCGGCATAACTGACCTGTTACTGTGCAGGGCCCGGTGCAAAAGGGAAGTGCTGGGCCCCTTATTCAAGAAATACTAAAAAAATCAAGACAGCCAGAGGAGAGCTTAAATGTGTAGGGAACTTTGAAGTGTGGGGTCTTGGATGACTGCACGGGTCATCCACGCATGAGATCATTCCCAGCTGCCACCTTTTTAGGTCACAATTGGTGTGGATGTGACAGTAAATAGAGTGGGGGGTGGGGGAGGTTGCTTTACATGGTCCCTTTGGTCAGCAGCTACCTTGGAGGCAGGTGAGCATGCCACAGAACCCTCATTCTGGAACCCACCAGGTCAGTGGAGGGAAGTTCAGCCATATCTTCTAGGTGTGGCAGGCCCAGAAGGCCCTTCTGAAAAGGGGGCTAGTGAGAGTCAACAGACTTTTCAAGAGATGCCCCATCTCCAGAGAGAGTTAGAAAACCTCATTGAGATCTCAGATCTATACAACTTTACAGTAGGAGGATTCCCTAGAAAACATCTCTTCTAATAAGCCATATTTTCCAAATGTGGACATTGGGTTCCAGAGAGAAGGGAGGGAGGTTTCTGGTACTAGTTCATTGTTTTTGTACCTTGTATGTATTTTACCTCCATTAAACTCCCCTACAGCACAGGAGGAAGCATGGCTGTTGACACCCATTTTACAGGAGAAATTGAGGCCAATTGAAAGTCCGGTGGCTTTCTGCAAGTGGCAGAGGTGCCTTCTGAACCCAGTTCTGGAGAGTTCCTTTGTAAGTGCTTAGCCATATCCGAAGCAATGGAGGGGCATGGTCCCCAGTTCGCACTCCCAGCTCAGGGTACACACCCCTTCTCTGTGGCTGCCCATGTCCTGCTTGGGTAGTCTGATACCCCCTCTCCAGCCTGCCACTCCACCAAAGCTGGAGGTGGACCTTCTGCCAAGTAACTTCTCACTGGTAACACAGAAGAGGCATTCAATAAAAAGAGACTCCTCAGGACCTAGGAGACAAAATAGGTTTGGTCCTTTTGTGGAAGACAGTGGCGTGATCTCAAAACCAGAGCCTAAAAAAGCACACATCCCTGGAGAAGTCCAGGGCTGGGTGCCCGCCATGCCAGCCCCCCACGACCCCCACTGTGAATAAATAACATGTTGAAGCCAAGGTACCAGAGGCCTTGGCCAATCTCCCCAGGTCTTTCCTGCCCTGTGCTGGCCCAGACCCAGCTGTGTGCAGTCAGGAATGGGAAGACAGGAACCCAGGAGAAGGCCTCATCGGAGCTGGTCTAAGAGCCCCGGCAGGGCCTGGTGCTCCTCCAGGCAGGGGCCTCCCTGCCAATGAGCTTGCCAGCCAAACTGTGTAAACATTCGAGCACTGTTGGCGGAGTTGGCGACACAGAGGGGACAGACAAGAGGCTTCCCCTCCCAGGACTGGATGTGGCCGTGTGTATGCTGCTTTCTCTACACTTCCTTCCTTAAAGCCTCCTCAGCCCTCAGAACCATAGGCCTGGAGGGTTTTCTTGGAGACCCATGTGGTTCTCGGCTCCATTTCCCCTTTGCAAAGACCTGTCCTATTTTTATTCTGCTTCTGCTTACAACACCCAGGGGTTGCTGTTCTTACCGCCTCCCCTCTGAGACAGTTTCACCCAGGCAGCAGAGAAAGCCAGGTCACTCCAGAGATGCAGCCCATGTGTGTGGCTGGACTTGTAACCCTAAAGGGAACATGTAAAGACATAAAAAGGTAATGGCAGCCTGAAGTTCAGTTTAGTTTAGAAATACGTAGTTCCAGGGCACCTGGGTGGCTCAGTCGGTTAAGTGTCTGCCTGAGGCTCAGGTCATGATCCCGGGGTCCTGGTATCTTGTTCTGCATCGGGCTCCCTGCTGGGCCGGAAGCCCACTTCTCCCTCTCCCACTGCCCCTGCTCGTGTTTCCTCTCCTGTTGTGTCTCTTTCTGTAAAATTAGTAAATAAAACCTTAAAAGAAATACATACTTACACCATTTAAGGAATGAGTGTGATGAAAGCCAAGGCTAATTTGTTTGCATAATAATAATGAGGTGCTTTACATATATATTCATGATGGAAGCACACAAACCTTGAGAAGAAAAGTTGGTTAGGGTAGGAATACTGAATAAAATGGGGTATCTGGCCACTCTTGATGCACTGATTTATGTTTATCAATTGACTTACAGAGATTTCCATATATTAAGTACAAAGGCAAGATGCAGAGAAGTTAGGAAAATAATGTGGTTTGCTTTTATTTATTTATTTATTTATTTTTAAGATTTTATTTATTCATTTGACAGACGGAGATCACAAGTAGGCAGAGAAGCAGGCAGAGAGAGAGGAGGAAGCAGGCTCCCCGCTGAGCAGAGAGCCCTATGTGGGGCTCGATCACAGAACCTTGGGATCATGACCTGAGCCAAAGGCAGAGGCTTTAACCCACTGAGCCACCCAGGCGCCCCTGTGGTTTGCTTTTAAATAAACCACTAGTGATAAGTATAAAAAGCATAGACAGATGGATGGATGGATAGATGGTTGGATAAATGATGGATGGTTGGGTAGGTGGATGGATAGAGATTTTTACCCTCCCTTTAAATTAGGGAAGTGTTAGGGTTGTAGAAGGGTTGAGCACCACGTATGAAGAGTTCCCATCTAACTCCTGTGTCCAGTTCTGGGACTTCCTTGGCTCTCCGCCTTGCGGTGGCTTCCCATCCCACTAAGAATAAAACTCACACAACCTTCCATGGCTGCCAGGCTGCACCTTGGCTGTCATGCTCTTCCATCTTCTCTTCTCCCTCAGCTGCAGGTTTGTTGGTCACCTTGCTGCTCCTCAGCCGGTAGGCCCCCATGGCTCACCTCAGGCCTGTGCCCTCTGTAGGTTCATCTTGTGCACGCAGCACGCACATTGCCTCAGCTGTGCTCCAGCTGTCCCTTCCTTGAAGGGACATGGTGAACTGCACCCAGGAGCTTTCCCTGGGTCCTCTCCTGTGGCCCCACTTCTTGGTCCATGCTTTGGTATCTTCCTTTTCTTCCGTAGGCCCTTGATGGCGTCAGGTATTTCTCACATCCTCTCTGTTGTAATGTGATTCCAGGGTTCCTGGCTGAAGACCCTGACCCCTTCCGGGTGTTGGGCTTGGGGTCTTCAACTGCTGCTTTTCTTGTCGGAGGCACCAGGAGGTATCAGTCATGGGTACAGACTCTCAGGTTGGGCCACTCTTGGCTGGCAGCCAGAGAATGAAAAGCCTTGGGCAAAGCAACCAGGGACCCGGACTTCTCTGAGACTCAGCTTCCTTGGCACGAAAATGGCACTCAAGAAGATACCCACTTCAGGGGGTGTTCTGAAAATGAAGTACAAAGGAAGGACATGGGACCGTGTCCAGTTCCAGAGTAAATACTTCCTCAGTTTACCCCCTTTGCCTGTCTCCTGTGGGAGTCCTGGCTCTCTTTCCCTTTGCTTTGTTCCAGATTTGGGGATTTGAATTCCACTGTTGAGTCACAGACAACACCTTCTTTGCAGCCTAGGAAGAAATGGTGGCTCCTTCTGCCTCATCCTCCCTCTCTTCCGCTTCTCCCTCTTTTCTCTCTCTTTCTCTTCTTTCCCTTTCTCTCCTTCCTCTCTTCTCCTTTTCCATTCGTCCATTGTCCTATGTGTCGGCCTTGTCGATTCCGTCTGCTGGAGCCTCAGCTCTCCTGTGCCCGGGGCTGCTCTCCTGTGCCCGGGACTGCTGAAATCTCAGGCTCCCTTTTCAAGAGGGCACTTACTCTGCAGGTCCCTGTCCCCAAGGGCCAACCTCAGGGCTCCCACCCCTCTCAGGAGAACCTGGCCTGTGGGGATCAAGGCACAGGCCTAGGTGTCAGACTACCTTGCAACACTTAACATGCCCCAGTTGATGGTGCAGACCCTGAGGCCAGCCCTTGCTGCCAGAGCCATGTGCCCTTTCAGGCCTGTCTGCTGCCTCCGCCCCAGGTCCCAGTGCCCTGGCAGTGGCTGTTTGTCCAGCACTATGGTTTTGGACAGGAAGCAAGGGCTTCCGGACAAACTGGCGATCAGAAGACTCTTCCCCTAGGAACATCGAGTCCCTTTTTCAACGGTGGCCTTTTTATAAATTTTAATCTTCCTCCTTTGTCAAACTTCCCTCCTCTCTCATGACTAAGGGACAGGGACAAACCAGCCTCACAAAACAGCAAACCCTTTTTTTACACTATCACCTGCCCCATGGAAAAGCCTCCATTACCGCATCTCTGGCTCACTTCATAGAATAATATGGGGACAGAAAAAGAAACCCATAATCTGAATTTCCAGATTATATTTTTGTGGTGGTGTTCAGAAAAGAGAAATGTCAAGGCTATAAGCCAACATTTTGGTAAGCGTTGAGATTTTCCACCTGTTTTCCTCCTCCTTGGAACTTTTAGTTTAAAAATGAGTTAATAAAATAACTTACTTTTAGGTAAGATGGGTGTTTGAAAATGTAGATGGAGGGGGTGCCTGGCTGGTTTAATCGGTAGAGCATGCGACTCTGGATCTTGGGGTTGTGAGGTGGAGCCCCATGTTGGGTATAGAGATTACTTTAAAAAAAAAAAAAAAACCTTTAAAAAGGAAAAAGGGAAATGTAGATGGAGACAATGCCATCTTTACCTGACACTTGGGCTCTGTTTATCTGAGGTGTACGCATGGTATATACAGTTGCAACTGATTATACCCCAGGTGGACAGATATGGCTACCATGATAGAGGCAGCCCCTGGGAGACAGAGTAGTAACTCCACACTGTGTGTGTGCGTGTGCGTGCATGTGTGTGCAGGGGGATACATGGCCATATATAGCCACAGCCAGGGCTCTGCAAGGGGAAGGGAGTGTGGAGGAGAGAGTGTGATCTCTTCTGAACTCTGGCAAGAAAACACACAGAACCTCTCACCCTGATGTGTGCCATTGCCCTACGAACACAGTCTGTGCTGTATTCATCCATTATGCATCCACCCACTTGTCCAGCCATCACCCACCCATCGTCTGTCCACCTGGCTCACCACCCCTCATCTCCCTTCTGTCTTCCACCCATTCAGCCCTCCCTCCATCCACTCAACTGAGAATTACTGGGTTCACTCTACTGTTCTGGACATGGTGCTCTGTAAGTTATGTGGGATTTGCATTTAATTCTCCCAACAACTCCATAAAAAGTAAGGCCCTTGTTATTTTCCCATAGGTACTAAAGCCAGGACTCAAGGTAGTAACTTGTCTAAGTCATGGGCTATAATCTGGTGAGTTAGTCCTTCACTGTCTGAACCCAGAACCTGCACCCCTACTGTAACATCAGGTTTCCCTAGGGTAGGGGGAAGAGGAGAAAGAGGGTATCTAGTGGGTGCTATCAGACAGAAGAGTTAAGAGGGAAGGGAAAGGGGTGAATTAAAACAGGCATATTAGTTCAGCCCTGCTTGCTTCTAAAAAGGGTTTCAAATGTCTTGGCTTAAGTATTTTTGAATTCAGGTTACAGCAAGATAGTTAAGTTGAGATGGCCCAAAACAGAAGGTGAAATCAAAGTCATAACTGGATATCTAAATGTAGCAAACTCTCTCATAGGTAGCATCTAAAATAACACAAGTGGAAGAGTTTATCCTGTCATGAAAAGTGTGAGTATTGGAAAAAATGAGGGAGATAATGACGGAGGCCCTGCTGTGTACCCTGCTGTGTTCTGTGTTTGTCTGTATTTCTAACATGGTATATGTCATAGAGATGAAAATTATAGATTGAATTATTTCCTGTATCTATTAATACTTAGCTAAATTCCCTAAGTGGTTTATGGGCTTCATGAACAAAATAATGCTTGGGAGACAACCAAAAAACAAGAACAAGAGAGTAATGGAAATAACACATTGTAAAAGCAAGTCAAGGCTAGGGAGTAACCATAGGGCAGAAGTGCAAACCAGATAATTCTACACATTTGCACCAATTGGCCCACAGGCTTGGCTCTGAGCTTCCTGGTGAACAAAGTGGAAAGGGCAACAGAGTCAGTCATGTGGTTTTTCTTGTCCAAGAAGAAAAAGCAGTGCAGTTTCTCTAGGGGTAAAGATAAAGAGAAGTCCATAGTCCAGTGGGTAATTCAGAGAATCCCGACATTATGATACCCACAGCATGAGGAAAAGAAGGCAGTAATGGCCAGATTCCAGTCCAAGGTGAAAATATGTCTCCTATGAAAGAGAAAGGATTCCCAGGTGGGAATTATAGTGGCTTAATTTCCCAGTTTTTGAGAATTTGATTTACTTTAGTGTTCAATAAATTTTTTTTCAAAATTATCACCTAAAAAAAAATCTCTTGGGAAATGTTGGTTCTTTTTAATAAAATTTGCAACTCTTCTAAATTCTTCCAAACTCTCTGCGGTTGTGCTGATACATCCAGGCATTTAACGAGGAAATTTAGGTGCTTAGCATAGTGTCTGGCACACTGTAGACACTCAACAAAATTTTGCCAAGTGAAGAAATAGAATAGAAACAAGGTGGCTGTTGAGCACAAGGAATCAAAGAATGAATCTAATAAAATACCAGAAATTCCCCAAATTCATGAATAATCGATTTCTGAATTTGTATCTCATTGCTAAACCAAGCTACTCTTGAGTTCCCATTGACTTTAGGCTTTGAATTAGAAAGCCCAGACATCCCTACAGTGCTAGAACTAGAAAATGTTAGTTTTCTGATTTTCACATATTTTGACTCAATTCCTCTGATAAAAGCAGATAGCTTCTTAATTAACATTACTGAGGCACAATTACATACAATAAGATGTGGACAGTTTGAGTGAAGAGATCGATGAGTTTTGTTGAGTGGATCACCCCTTGTGACTACCACCTCAAAGGAGACAGAACATTTCTAAAACCCCAGAGACTTCCCTTGGGTCCCTTGGTAATTAATTCCCCCATCCCTTTCCTCTGTCAACCAGTGATTGAGTTGATGGGTTCCTAATCTGTTTCTCATGTTGGTTTTAAGATTAAGATTTAGGTGGAACAGAAGGTTTAAATTTGGAGGCTATTCATTAAGGCTAACCCTCTTACTTTAGGGAAGGGGAAACTGAGGCCAGCAGGCTTGGTGTAGGCAAGGCAGCAACAGCGAGTTGATGGAACTATTCAGATCCCATGAGCCAGAGCTCCTTCTACTGTCTGTCCTGCCTGCACCGTCCCAGTGCTGATACTGAGGGGCTCTTGGGAAGGGGATCGGGTAGGGAGAGAGTAGGTGACATACATTTCATTGAAGTTAAAAATTGCAGTGGTGGTGGAAATTATTCTGAATTATCCTCAGAATTATTAAGAAAATGATGCCCTTAAATAAATGTTTGAAAGAAATGAGTTTTGTTAGGAATAATACCTCACAGCCACTTCTCAGAAGTCCAAAGAGAGAAGCAAATTAAGAGATGCCCTTCAAGCAGCTGGGGGGGGGGGCACAGAATTCCTAATAAATATCTCACCAATCCAATTATAACATTCAAATCAAGGAGAGGAAAATGTGGTATCAAATATAATGAAAGCTTTCTTTCCCATTGAAAACACAGCCTGCTTCTCATTGTCCACTGCTGAAGGGGATTTCAAAGTCAGCATTTATAGGAGAGGGGGAAAATGCCATGTAAATCAAAGTAAAATAATCAAATTTTTCTGGTGGAAATAAATGCAGTGGTTTGATGTAATTTTGACATTCAGCATAATTTTAGCATCAGCGCTGAAGTTAGGGGATCGGGATGTCTCTGTGAGATTTGTAGAGTAAGAATTTACCAATCAGGAAAATCTCTCTTAGGGTTTTAATGCAATGTGGCATTTTGGGGTAATGTAGGGTGTTTCTATTAGATTCACTACCAATAGGAAGCAGAAAAGACCTGTTTCCATTTGTAGTGGGTTGGTGGGCACCCCCCCCAAATCCATGTCCACCTAGAACCTCAGAATGTAATGTTATTTGGAAATCAGTCTTTGTGGTTGGAATTAGTTAAAATAAGGTCATACTGGATAAGGCTGGGCCTTAAAGCCAATGGCTGCTATCTTTTTAAGAGGAAGAGGGGACACACAGACACACACACACACCAGAGATTAGAGGAATATGACAATGGGGGAGATCCTGGAATAATTCAGGTATAAGCCAAGGGACACCAAGGGTTGCCAGGAGTCACCGGAAGCTCAAAGAGCCATAATCCTTCCCCAGAGCTGATAGAGGAGGTGTGGTCCTGCATACCTTGTGTTGGTCTGATCCTACCTGCGACGCCTGGCCTCCACAATGGGGAGAGAATGAATGTCTCTTTTAAGTCACATATGTGAAGCATCCTTCCAGCAGCCTTGGAAGACCCATGCACTGGTCCTCTGTAAGACCTCTCCTGCTTCTAGCTCTTGTTTCTAGATCATGTTCACGATCATGATGTCAGAATACCAGGAATCTGGGAGGTGGCTTTTCCTAACAGACAAACTGGGTTCACAGTATTTGGAGTCAGCACTTGAGATTGTTCCAGACACCTTCTGAGAAGTTCTAGCTCCACCTCCCCTCCAGTGAATGAGAAGCAGAAGCCTCAGTGAACCCTAAAGCTTCCAGCAGGAAACGCATCTGCCTCCCTGCTGATGCCTGTTCCACTTTTATAGTGAAAAACCGTAGTGATGCTGACACAGTAGACCTCCACCAGAGGACGAGCCCAAATGGTTTTCTGTGGAGTCTGCTCTGAGCATGGGAGAGGTGGATGGGAGAACCCCTTGGGTCCCCTTCTTGCCTGGAATCACCCTGTAGTCTGAGGGAGACCAATGAGGTTCACCATCTCCGACTTGGTGTGAAGAGACAGTGCTGAGAGCAAAGTGGGAGGGGACATCTAGGGCAGGGGGAGCTCACATCACAAGCAGCCACTGGGGTATGACACCAGTACCCTGCCTTTCTGCAGGTGGAGGTCTTGTTGGGACTCACCTGTCAGGTCCCACAGCTGGGAAGTCTACTGTGCAGACCGAGGGTGGTCTGATCCTAGAGGACATGTGTCACATAGCAGGCAGTGCCTCTCCTGAATGTTAGTGGGGCAGCAGGTGGGATTATTGTTCCTGGCTCTTCAGCCCCCACCTGTAACAAATCACCGCACACTGGGTGGCTTATCCGCACAGTGGTTCATGGTCTCAGTTCTGCAGGCCAGAAGGCTGACATGTAGATGATGCTGGCAGGCCACACTCCCTTTGCAGGCCCTTGGGGAGAGTAAATCTGTGCCTTGCCTCTCCCGACTTGGGGCTCTGTTGGTATTTCTTGGCTTGTGGCTGCATCTCTGTTCGGTCTGCCCATGGCTCCCCTCTGTGTCTGTCTTTAAACCGCCCCCACCCCTCCGTGTAAGGATATGTGAGATTGCGGGGGGTAGGGGAAGGTACCCAAGATTGCATTTAGAAACAACTTGCTTAATCCAGGATAAATTCTTCTTAATTCAGGAGTGTTAACTTAATCCCATCTTTTGCCATAGAAGGCAATATTCACAGATTCTGGGTGGTAAGACAGAGACACATCGTTTTGTGGAGTCAGCATTCAGCCCGAGATAGCCTCCGTGCCATGTGGTTTTGCCGTGCCTGTTATGACAGGAGGTAGAGTTGTTGTCGAGAACTTATGCATTTGTCTGTCCGCTTGTGACTCCTGCCACTTTGCTGTGGGATGAGTATGTCCCCGATAGTGGCTGATCCTTCATTCTGGCCCGGAATGGGACCCTGGAGGAACAGACCCTCCTACAGCTTGGAGCAGAGCTGTTGCAGTCAGGTCACAAACCAGGGTCCTGCTAATTGATGCTTGTTACTGTTTATCACAGAGATCTGGGGGCTTCTTATTACTGTATCAAAAGCTGACTAATACAAAACCAGATGGCAAGTTGGTTACTAGTAAGAATCTCTTATACCTCTGGGACTTTGAGCAAGATGGTTCCCCTGAAATGCCTATGACCCCTTATCCACCTGGGAAGTGCTTCCTCCTCTACTTCCTCTATAAAGCCTTGGAAAACCTAGCTGGAGGGTCTTGGAAGTATTTCTCATAATGCCTTGCTTCCACGCATGTATCTGGCCCACTAGCCTTTTCCTCGGTGTTAAGGACGGTGCTTAGGTATCCCCATATACCTAAATGAATGGATAAAAAGACAAATGAGCAGATGAGTGGAACATCCATACCTTCTCAGGGTTGTAAGAATGAAAATCAGTTTTGCACTGGGCTAGGGCCCCTGGTGGTTCCATGCAAGAGACCTGGTGCTGGATTGCCTGGGTTTGAATCCCAGAGCTTCCACTAACTGAACCTGTGAACATGAGCTAGCTCCTTACCCCTCTGTTTCTGACTCCGTGTGCAAAACTGGAGTACTCATAGCCCCCAGAGGGCTGATATGAACTGAAAATGAATAAGACCTAGGAATGGTGGCTGGCACCAGGTAAGCCCCATCAAAGCCAGGACTTGGCAAACTGTGGGCACTGGACCAAGTCTGACCTGTGGCTTGTAGTATGGCCTGTAAGCTAAGATTGGCTTTTATAGTTTTAAATTGTTGAAAAGAAATTTCTTAAAAGGATAATATTTCATGATACATGAAAATTATATGAAATTCAAAATTAGGTGTTGATGTACTTGTTGATATCATGCCTGTGTTTTTGTGCTATGATGGCATAGTTGTGACAGATCCCATGGCCCACAAACCCTAAACTATGGCCTATGTAGTTCCTTATGGATAAAATTTACTGACTCTTGACCTAAGCTGTTCTAAGTTACAGTCTTAGCAAATGTGCCCCCGTAGGGGAGCCAGGGGGCCAGAAGCACCTTCCCTCTGCTTGATCACACCCCAGTTGGCCATTCTAATGATGATTTCTGCAAGAAGCACATATTAAATCACAGTACTGTTGATTTCATCTGGAAGCAGGGATGGAGGGAAATGGAAATTCACATCTTCCTCTCCTTTCCTTTTGTTTCTGTCATCTGTGTGCATCCTGTGTACATCTGAATGGTGTCCCTTAGGTACTAAATGAGTAAATAGAAAAGACATAGACTAATAGATGAGCAAAGAAGAACAGAATTCAGAGGTTACAAGTTCATTGTAGTCTGAGCTTTCTCTGATGTTCTCTGTGAACAGTATAAGGCTTCCTCCTTTCTGCCTTATTGTCTTTTCCAATTAAATATGTAACCTATTCAGTAATTAATAAACACCTATTTGTTAAGTATTCATTATATGCCAAGAATTGTGTCAGGTGCTAAGACTCAAAACAATGAATAGGATGAACCTATTGGTCTAGACTTCACTAAACTCCTGATCCATATGGGGCCCATGTATGGGAACTCTGGGGTGAATTAGATAAAAGCAGTCCATCCCTCTTGGCAGAGTGCATGGCTTAGCACAGGTAATAAGGACCCGTTATCAGTCCAACCCAATTCCCAGGCCAGTGACTTTATGCAGTCTACAACTGATACAACTGTACATGGCACTGAGTCTCCTGGGAGGCACCAACAGCTAATAGGACAGGGAACACAGGAGGATATGGGGAAGATTGAGGGGCATGCAAAGCAGCATGTTACAACCCTGGTTGAGCCATCTCACAGGGGTGGGGGGTGGGATGGGGATGACTTCTAAGAGGCGGCCAGTACCTACAGCAGTGAAAACAGCCATACAGTAAGCCTTTTATTTCCCTGTTATTGTTTTTTTTTTCAATATGGGGATTCCAAGACATGGGGAAGTCAATTAATCCTTTACCTATTCTCAAACTTCATTCGTAAAGGAGAGAGAATTTATATGCCACCATTTAGGCCTTTGTAATGCAGTCACTGGTGTTGCATTTTGGCAGAGGCATTAAATGACTTGAGAGAGTTGGGAGATGAAGAGAAGATGTTTTTACTAGTATTATTATTATTCAGAAGTTTTTATTTGACCATATAAATCGTTACACTCACTTAAGCTTCTGCCTCAACCAAGACCAAGAATTACATCTACCAATATTCTCAGGCCCACTGCTACCATATAGAACCTTAAATTGTAACTTGCAAGAAAAAGGAAATAATCGTAGGGATTTATCATGATTGGACCATCAGATCTGGGAAGATCAAAGCGTGCTTTGCTGTAGAGATGAATTTGCATGTGCGGCAGGCTTGCGAGCTGAACCAGCGCTGGAAGTCCTTGCAAGACTGCTTCTCTTTCCCCTGGTGTGTGTATTTTCTTCCTGTTTATTAAATATACCTGCATTTAAGGCACCTGTAGACTCTGCCATCTGCATTTGGAAGAGGAGGCCCTCCTTATGTGAATCCCCTCCCTTGAAAACTAAAACCATGTGGAATTCTTCATCTGTATAGATGAAGGCAGATATACAAAGTATGTTATGTAATACCACACAGCAAGGAACTGCTCTGTTAATAAAACTCAGGGAATTGCTAGTAGCAGCTGTGATAACAGAGCCCAGGGAGTGTCATGCAGTGCAAGTAATAAAGTGCAGTAGAAGAATTTAGGTTGTGTCTTTGAAACTCGCTACCTATGACAGTTCTAAGCCTGCTAATCGCATTAGGCAATGCTACAACCCCACCCTATCCAGAAATTGGAACTAGAAGCTTGCATCTCGTGTTCGTTATATTGTGTGGAATATTCCCAGATGAACTCCTTCCAACATGCACCCAACTCTCTTTTAGGATTCCCTATTCACCTTCCTTATCCCATTTTTTTTTCTACTAAGAATTATCAGCTAGTGCTACATAAGGGATACTGCACTACTTAGTGGCTTCAAACAACAAGGTCATTATCTTGTAATCTTTGTGGATCAGAAACCTGGGTGTGGCTTACCTAGATCCTCTAGCTCATGGTACCTTACAAGGGAGTGATCGAGATAGTGGCTAGGACTATGGTCATCTCAAGGCTCAAGTGTGGAAGGATCCAGTGGGAATCACAGGGAACCATTTTTGAGGCTATATACATATCAAGTCACATATTTTAATTATTTATTTGTAGATCATCTCTATGCCACTAACATAGAAATGCAGGGCAGAGATCTTTCTGGTCTGGTCCTCACTAGGTCTGTGATGTCCAGAATTGGTTGGCACTCACATATCTGTCGAAGGAATGAAACAGCGTCAAGACTGCTTTTGCTCCCCAGAGAGGTCATGTGTGTGTGTGTATTACTTCCATTCTTGATTATCTGTGTAAATGGACCTGGAGAGTTTTGAGTGTCAGAGGTTGAGACACTATAAAAACCATTCAGGAGAAAGGAGTCATTTTACCGGTTGCGGTAGGTGGAGTGATGGCAGCCCAAAGATGCCCAGAGCCCCAGTCTCCAGAGCCTGTGACTCTCTTCTCTCACATAGCAAAAAGGGAGCTTGTGGATCTGATTGAAGTTGTAGACCTGCAAGTGAAGGGATTCATTTGGATTACCTGGACATGTCCCATTAGATCTCATGAGTCCTTAAAAATGGAGAGCTTTTCCTGGGTGTGCTGACAGCAGTTCCCCAGGTTGGGAGTTTGAGAGAGATTTGATGCTTTCCTGGCTCATTTTTCAGGGTAGGGGGAGATGCGCAAGGACCAGAGGGAGGCTTTGAGGAGCCAGGAGCTACCTCTGCTCCTAGCCAGCAAGGAATCGGGGACTTCAGTCCTACAACCATGTGGAACTTAACTCTGCCACAGACCTCAGTGGGCAAGATTGACTCTCCCCTCGAGCTCCCAAAAAGGAGCACAACTTGCTAATGCTCCACTGCTTGTTTGCTGGAGTCCATACTGGATTCCCCCAGCCTCGGGAACTACAGTGTAATACATGTGTGTGCTCTGTATCTGGGCAGTTTGTCATCATTTTTTAGGGCGCCAGTAGAAAATGAATACTGCCATGGTCCACGACTCTGGGTGCAGGTGAGGATGGCATGATAGAAGGCTTTGGAAGTAACAGTGGAGGGCTTTAGTATTTGCTGTCAACTCCCAAATTACCCAAAGACCGTCAGTTCTGGAACTTTTGAAAGAGCTCGATTTTCAGGGAAATCCAAGTAGAACCAGGGATCGTGGACCTCAGGAAAGAACATTCCATTTTTACCAATACCCATCCACAGAGAGTTAGAGATTCAGGGTGAGATCTTTGCTCCTGATAAGGCTTTGGAGAGGAGAAAATCTTTTGAAACTTGTCTCAGAAGATATCAAGGGAAATGTCCTTCCAGGCCCACATAAAGACGACATTGAAGTGAGATGTACACGTTAATGCAAAGGGAGTCAGCTGCCATTCGATTCTATTTATTTATTTCCTTACATAATCTTAACTGAAGTATACATTACATATAGAAGAGAGCACAAATCAGTGCATTTCCATGAAGTGAAAACACCCACATGGGATTCATTGCACGTGCATGTGGCAATAGTTGGTTTATTCTCATTGCTGAATGGGAATTGAAGGGATAGACCACAATGTACTTAACCTTCTTACTGTGGGTAGGCATTTTAGTCCTGCTCTGGGACTACTGTTAATGGCACTGCTGGGAACCTCTTGTACCTGTCTCTTGGTGAATGCATTTCTGTTGGGTATATATTCATGGTGAGCAGGGGAAAGTGGGGTCCTAGGTCAAAAGCATCTTTCTTGGTTCTATTAGGTGCAGAGAATATAGCCCTGGAGCTGAATGAGATGAGAGACAGTGATGCACATACAGAATCCAGTCCTGTCTTTATTTAAAACTTTGGTATCTTCCTCATCAAGAGTATTTGGGCATTGACTTTGACTTTTTGTATTAAATGGAGTGTTGATTTGGGGTGCTCCCTTAATTTTTGCTCCCAACACGAACGCCTCACTCACCTCACCCTAGTTCTAACCCCAGTGGGTCTAAGAAGCATAATAAATGCTTCCTGTCTGCATTGCTCATGTCTGGTCCCAAAAGGTCATCTGAGGCTGTATTGGCTGGAGTGGTACCTGTAGCTCCATGTCTTGCCTGCACTGTCTCAAGGGGGGACAGTCTATTTTATTTTAAAATCGGCTGTTTTTATTCACAAAGAACTTTGTGAATATGAGATTTGTTGCCTGGGGTGAAATGTTTCAAGTTTGACATCTAGTTAATTAATTAAGTTGATTAATTAATTGGGCTGGGATGGCCAGCCTGGCCTCTCAGGTCCCCATTCTTGGTTCCAGACTAGGTTAAAGAAGAAAATGAATGGTAAGGCCAGGTGCTCTTTTCAAAGGTCCAGCTGGGTGGAGGGCCTGTCCCTACAGCCAGATTAGGTCCAAATGCCGCTCACTTAAATTCCATTTCTCTTCCATTTCTGCAACAGGAAAAGATTCTCAACCACCCACTTCTATCTCTTTAGCCAGCTCTATCCCAAGGCTTACACAGGCTGGTATCAGCCTGATAGGATGAGACTTTCCAGGGCTCAGTTGATTGGGTTTAGGTAAACAAATCCTCTTAAGAAAAACTGTCTATCAGTTGGCCTAATTTATGTGTTCCGAACAGAGACTTTAAAATAATTAATTAATTAATTAATTAGATCACAAGTAGGCAGAGAGGCAGGCAGAGGGGGAGGGGGAAGCAGGCTCCCTGCTGAGCAGAAAGCCTGATGTGGGGCTTGATCCCAGGACCCTGAGATCATGACCTGAGCCGAAGGCAGAGGTTTAATCCACTGAGCCACCTTGGTGCCCCAAGGAGCAGAGACTTTTTTATTCTGTTACGTGTTCCTTGTCAGGTGTTGTGAAACAGCAGCAACCCAGGTAGACCAGGCTCATTTACAGTTGGGAAGCAGGGGCCACCTGGGGCAGACAAATGGGATAGCAGCATTCCATTTCCCTGCCCACTCCCCCCACCTCCCCCCAGGAAGGTGGGTACAGAATGACCACTTCAGAACAGATGAGGACCCAGGGCTGCTAAGCTGGTTCTCAGCCTGTTCTGTGTCCCCTAAAGACGAATTCACATTAAGAATGCAATCTCCACATCAGGAAAGTTTGTTTTTGCCTGCTCCTCTGGTTGACCCGGGGTTCTTTTTTTTCATTTTTTTTTTTTTAATTTGACAGAGATCACAAGTAGGCAGAGAGAGGGGAGTTAGCAGGCTCCCTGCTGAGCAGAGAGACTGATGCGGGGCTCGATCCCAGGACCCTGGGGTCATGACCTGAGCTGAAGGTAGAGGCTTTAACCCACTTTAACCCACCCAGGCACCCCTTGACCTGCGGTTCTCTCTGCACATCTATCTGCATTCTGGTTAATTCCTTGAGGCAGCCCCTGCACCCTGCGGGGCTCGCTTTACCAACCACCTGTTTACTTTGGTGTTTGCTCTGTTTGAGAACCTTGCTGTGCCCTCATGTCTGGTCCTCAATGATGCTCTAAGCAGTCAGAGCCACCCCCCAGGCACATGTCATCTCAGGCTGGTGGGCTTCCAAACATCTCTGTCTTAAGTCCCCCGTTTGCCCTCGCATCTCGCCTCTGCTTCCAGTTATATTCTCTGAGTTTTGATCGTGTGGGACACGGTCTCATTTATAGATCCTCATTCCCAGGTTCTCTGAGCCTACATGTGATTTCTCCATCTTGTACCTGTCCTTCGCTCATTATCGCTGTTTGGACTTGGCATCCACCAATAACGTGATCACACATCCTCAGTAAACCCAGGTGCTGCTCCCTCTCTCTCCTTCCCCTCCCCCAATAGCCCTGGGCACCAACCCCTGCTGGGGAATGTGACAGCCCAAAGAGGGTAGAAATACCATAGTCACACCACCTTCAGACCTTTATAGTCACCGTTTTGTTCTCATTGCAAAGGAAATGTGTATCTGTATGTCCTAATGCATATAATGTGGAAAGTAGAAGTACCTAGTAATAGTCTCTCTGGCAGTTTGGCACATGTTCCCAAATCTTATAATATATTTATGTATGTGTCTCTGTGTCTGTGTACACATATTTCTCTGTTCACTTAACTGTACATCTGAGGTATCTGTTCGTGTCAGTACGTGGAGATCTGTCACGTTCTTTTTAAAGGCTGCAGTGAGTTGTGCTGTATGAATGTGCCATAATTTATTTATCCAATTAAAACCAGAGAATCTTAAAACACGGCTCATGCTTTCAGGCCGAGGACTTCCTCCTGCAGCAGCTCTGTGGGATGCTAGCCCAGCCCACACACGTCTTGGGTTTCTTTGGGTACAGAAAGTTTTGATGGATGTGAGTCTCTGGGGTGGTGTCTTTATTTCTGCCTCATATGAATGGCTGGCTACCCAGTCAAGAGACAGGGAGATTTCCAGCCATGCCCGTGTCCGAGAGATTTTAAAGCTGTGCCCTTGTGCGGGCAGGTAATGCGTAGAATGGCAGCCGCATAGATGTTCGGGTTCCCCAGTGGTTCATCTTTGGCCTTTTTATCTTCTCATTCAACATAATTTCATCCACTTCCTTGACTTCCCTATCTGCCTTCAATTTGAAATATTACCGCCTCTCTATCTTGCCACCATAGGTGTAGACTGCTGGACTCCCCATGTCCCCAGGCAACTTGACCAGAAACAAAGTACAAGCTAACTAGCAAGTGGCCCAGTTGGATTTTCCTCTTGAATGCTGCTTCGGACTCTCTGCTTAGTGACGGTGACAATGGTAATGATCAAACACTAAGAGCAGTCTGCAATGTAAGGAGCACACCTGTGCTCCTGACACCGTGTTCAGTGCTGTCCCCCCAGTATTGCCAATGTCAGGGTAACCCCAGGGGTTACTAGAAGGTACCACACAACCTCCCATTTACAGGGGCTTCAGAACGTGCTCCAGATCACCTGGGCATGAAGTGACAGGACCAAGATCCAGTTGTAAGCAGTCTGATGCCAGAGCCTGCTGGCATTTGTACCCCAGGAGGAGGGGCCAGGGTGGAAGATGTAAGAATTCTGGACACCTTGTACAAGGTGCTTTCTTCCATCCTGGTCCTCCGAAGCGCTTGCAGGAAGAGTTGTTTTCTCCACTAACTGGAAAAGGAGCTGGGTCAGGTTCAGCAGCGGTTCTCGGCTGCCTGGCAAGTGGCAGAGCCGAGTCAGAGTACAGGTCTCTCTCTCTACCTGCTCTTCCAAATGGGAACAGGCAGGGTGCGTGATTCATGGTGCCGGTGCTAGGCACACCAACACGCTGCTCTGGTCTCCAGGGACAGGCTTTTTAAGGCCCAGACTTCTGCTTTTCAATTCTTGATGCAAATGCTTCTCCCACTGATTTGTAACCGCATCCCTCTCAAATACATGGATTGACAGGCTGTCTAATTTCCTCGTGTCTTCTTGTAGTGAGCACAGGGTCTTATCCTCTGCAGGCAAGAGTCTCCTTTAGAATGCAGGCTGGAGAGATTCATCGATATGCAAGACAAAAGCAGAGCTATTTACCATTGGGAGCAAGGGATGGAGCCTCTTGGAGCCAGCAGACATTCCTGGTGACCTGGGGGTGCTCTGAAGCCTTCCAGGGTTCTCCCCAGCAATTAAGCCTCCCAAATCTTAGAGGTGTTTGGTCTGTGTAGAGTGAGCATGTTTTTCTTCTCCTTCCCTTCATAAGAACCTCTTGCATATTGGGGAGTAAAATAGATTTTTTTCCCCAAAGGGTGCATTGGGAATTATTCATGTCTTTGGAGTAGATTCAAATAGAAGAAAAGGGCTTCTTCTTGTTCTTTGTCTTCATTTTACAGTAACTTCAGAGTTGTCCCAAACAGGAAACATTTCTCTTTTCAGTCATTACATTTCTTTTTCATTTATTTTTTTATTGAGGTGTATCATGCAGGAAAGTGTACCAATTCTTAGGTTCCTAAGAGCTCGGTGAATGTTTGCTTTCACATACGCTCCTGTGCTTACCAAGAAGTAGAATCCTCTCAGCACCTGAGAAGGGTCCCACCTGCCTCTTTCTAGTCAATGCCTTCTCCGAGTGACCACTGTTGTGACTCCTGTCATCACAGACTAGTTTTGTCTGATTTGATTGTTATGAAGGTGGGGTCCCCCAGTATGTATGTTTGGGCTGGCCCATCATTAGACATGTACTTGGCATTGAAAGCTGGGTGTTCTAAAATCAAAGGATCCCTGAATAAAAGGTCTTAGTGAAAGGATATGAAACAGTATTTTGGAGAGAGTTCAACAGATGTTCTTTGCAAAAAAGAAAAGAACCTTAATCCTTTTTATTCCTTCCTTCCTTTCCTTCCTACCCCCACATGAAATGAAAAACCACTGAATTAATCTGCACCAAATCTGAGTGGTATATTTACGATGGACTACTTAGAATATGCCAACTAGTCTACTTAAAATCCACTTGGTGGGAGGGTAGAAGAGCCTCTCAAAGACTTAGGCAGATATCCCAGAACAATTTATAGGCATTCATTTGTGATAAAACTTGTTTCTCACATAGGCAGTTCTAGCTCACCCAGAGTGAGTAGCAATAAGGATTTATTTATTTTAGGATACTGAATAATTTTTTTCTAAATGATGTAGGTGATAGCTGTTGGTCAAATGAATTTGAGAAGTATTTCATGTTCTGTCTCCTTCTTGGAGATTTATAATGCTTATAAGCAATTAGATAGTAAAGGTACAGATAAGTCCTGCTGTAATGAGAGCTGTTTCATTTGGTTGACTCAGCATTAACTAAATATCTTTGTCTACTGACCCCATCTATGATGGAGAATCTTCTTCTATCTCACAGAGCTCATGTTTCCTATAACCTAGGTACTCAAAGCCAGCAGAAAAGAAATTAGTCTTTGGGTAGAAGAATTTTATTTAAGATTTATTTCTTTCTTTTAGAGAGTGCACAAGCAGGAGGGGCAGAGGGAGAGGGAGAGAGAATCCCAAGCAGACTCTGAGGACTGAGTGCAGAGCCCGACCCAGGCTTTATCTCACAACCCTGAGATCAGGACCTGAGCCAAAATCAGGAGTCGGACACTTGACCAACTGCGCCCCCCCAGGGGCCCCTGGGTAGAAGGATTTTATGTTTATGTTTTAGTTCTGATAAACATATGGCTTCCATCTGAATTTCCTCAGATTGTCCTGAGGTTTAAAGAAAATTATTTAAATTATCAAAGTGAATGTAATATCACCTTCAAAACTTTTATCAAAATATGAGTGAAAATACCCATTTTGGAAAAGTTTATTTTATGTAAACTTCATTTTTCTTATTCTGCAGCAACGCATTTTGAATCATAGGGGGACCGAAAATGCTTCTCTTTTCTTTAAGTGCACTGCTGCCTCTAAAAATCAAGAGAGATGACCCAAAATGGAACTACAGGCCCCTGAGCTGGCAAGGGAAGGTCATGGGTGAGCAGAGAAGTGATAGTTATCAGACAGTCATGCGAGACACTCTATAATCAGGGTTTATTATCTCTTATGACCTTTTCTTTTCTCGCTGGTGTGTGTTGGAGCAATCAATGAATGTGTCCAAAATTCTTTCCCATTTTCCACAGTGGTCCAGAGTTCCTGTCTGCAGGAATCCCATGGAGTTTCATCAGTTAAGAATCTATCCCGTCATCGGAGGGACATTTTACTCGTTTTCAGCCAAAGTAATTTCTACTAATTTGGTAATTCATTCATCTGCTCTGTCCCAGCCGCTGGCCATGTGTGGACCACTTTCAACTTACTTTGCTTTGGCTGGACTCAAAGCCTGTGTGATCCTTTCAGTTGTCGTTGGTCCTTGAGAGAGAGGAGAGGTTCACGAAGGACCTGACAGATCTCGCTGCTCAGAAAAGGCACACTGCGAGTCTGATGATGCTTTTGAGTCACCTGCTGTAAACTTTTCATGAGAGATTCAAAAGGAGCCTTGTTCTAATAAGGTTCTCTTGTCTTGGAGTGCCACGCCTTGTGCTTGGGGACCAAATTCAACCAAATTCAGTATATATTCAGCACACATTTTTAGCACTTCTATTATGTGCTAGATTCTATGAGGAATTCTCAGAAGACAAATCTCAGCCTTGGTTCTTGAGGAGTACACTGCCTGTTTGGAGATAGAGGCCATCTATCTTAAAAAAAATAGCTAATCATAAAACAATAATACATGGGTGTACACATGGAAAGGTAGTGCTTACTATGTGCCTATCACTGCCCTTAGCATTATAAAGTCTTATCTCTTTGACTCCTCAATCCCATGGGGTATGTATTGTTATTATCTCTGGTTCAGTGTGACTCAGTTGAGACCCGGAGAGGTTAAGACACTGGCCCAGGATTACACAGCTAGTCAGTGGCAGAGATGGGGTTAATGGGCTTTCCAGATAAGATCCCTGAAGGAAAGCGTCTGTAACTGAGGGCTTACTGTATCCTAGGTCTCATGCTAAATTCTTTCTTGTACTATCTGTTGTAATTTCCATAAAAGCTTTTTAGGCCAATAAGTATTATATCCATTTTTGTAGGTGAAAGATTTAAGTTCAGAAGACTTGAGCAGCTCACCCAGAGTTAGGGAGCTTTCAAGGGGCAGATCCAAGGTTCAACTCCAGGTCGGCTTGCTTCTTCATTGTGTTTGGCTATGTGACGCGTGTTGCTTCTGTTAGTCCAAACCTTTTTCTGGCCAGGTAACTTCTTATTAAAACACACACACACACCCCAAACCTTTCTCTGGCCAAGTAACTTTTTATTTAAAACACACACACACACCCCACCCCCCCCCCCCCCCCCCCCCGGGACAGCTACCAGTCCCAACTACCAGTAGCTCGATTGACTCCTACCAGTCCCAACTATCAGCAGCTCGATTGACTCCAGCTGTATATGGAGTGTTGCCTCCAAGGGGCCAGGGGCCCTTCTGTCAGAACTTTGCCCCAAGCTGGAGTGACCAGAGGACCAGAGGTGTCATCACCACCTTCGTGGCAGTCACCTGGCCTGGACTGCCGCTGGGAATATGCTCAGGGATCTTCCAAGGGAGCTGTCTCCTGTTCCCTTCCTGCAGGTATGACCAGATCCCTTCGCACCCTAGCAGAGCAGGCACCATGAGCCACAAAAGTGAACCTGCTTGACCCTTGATGAGGACTCGGCCCAGGGAACACCCAGTGGACGTGCCTGTGGCCAGAAGGGCTGAGTCACTTCTGAGGTCATCCGCAGATACCCTGCTCTGCTCCTTTCTCAGCCACTGAGGGCCTCGGCCCTGGGGTGCTCAGGCTCCAGTGTAGGAGAGGATGGTGGTTCCCGGAGTCACACTCTCAGAGGAATTATGAACCTCTCCCCCACCCCCGAGCCTTATCATCAATTGCCTGACGAGGGAGGGAGACACTTGGCTGCAGGGGACCTGGAGTTTCTCCCTGGTCCTGTCATGTCCTGGTTACTTGACAATGGGCAGGCCCCTTAACCATCTCTTGGCCTCCTTGTCCCCGGGGTAGAACAAGGGGGTTAACAAAGGGCCTCATAAAGGCTGCCAGGTGACTCAGTGAGACAGTGGTGGGAACTGCCCATCACTCAGCTTTTTCCTCGCACACCCCTTCCCAGCCAGTGAGTATCGTCTCCCATCCCTGGCCGCTGGGGCTGGTCAGGATGGCCCTGTTCCATGAAGGCTGACTCACATCCTCACCTTCCCACCAGAGGCCAGTCAAGGGCATGAATGGTCAAGCTTGTCAAGGTATCTGTGCTTGTCAGACAGCAGAGCACTGTGAGGATGGAGACCTGACCCTTCACCTCGGGAGCCCCAGGGCCCTCCTGTGTGTGCACCTGCGGGCCACATCAGGCTTTGCTCCTCTCACTGCCTCATCTGTGTGGACCTTCTTCAAGCCAAGTGGAACCATAACCTCCCCCTTCTAGC